>VDFB02281492.1:744791004-744963506 GCA_007258455.2 Sequoia sempervirens | reverse complement strand
GTTGAAATCATACATTTCTAGGTAAATATGACAATGAGAAAAGTATCATTCTGCACCTTAGAATGATATATGTTTAGTTTTGTTCTAAAAACATAGTCTAGTTTAAGATAACTTATTTATAATGATAGATATCATTCAGATTTATTCATTGTTTTCAAGAAATTATTATGTAAAGAATGATAGATTTACATCATTCAATTTTAAACATTATTTAAATCATTTAATATCATTCAAAATGATATGATCAATATCATTCTATT
This sequence comes from Sequoia sempervirens, assembly GCA_007258455.2. NCBI lineage: Eukaryota > Viridiplantae > Streptophyta > Pinopsida > Cupressales > Cupressaceae > Sequoia > Sequoia sempervirens. The sequence continues at coordinate 744,963,246 of VDFB02281492.1, read as the reverse complement.
TTAATCATCCAGGTTTAAAAAAATTACTATCAAGTTTAGAACGATATGCATGATATCGTTTAGAATGCTATGCATGCCATCATTTAGAATGATCGATATGCATGCTATCATTTAGAATGATATGCATGCTATTTTTTACAATGATATACATGATATCTTTCAAAATTATATGCATACTATCATTTAGAAAAATATGCATACTATCATTCATAACAATATGCATGCTATCAATCAAAACAATATACATGCTATTGTTCAAAATAATATGCATGCTATTGTTTGTCCTTATGTACCATTATTTAAAACACTCATTATCTTTTAGAATATTATGGAAATTATCATGTAGTTAATAAAGGCACCATTATAATCAAGATGTGAGAATAGGTAATATAAAATGCTCAGTAGTGTTTAAAACATATTCATATTGAATGTATATATAGATATGTATATATATATATATATATTTCTATTTCTTTAAAAACATTTAATATTGGAACGATGGGAAATGAATTGTTCATCTTGTTAATGATTTATTTAAAGACAGTGTAACTATTTACTTTTTAAACCATAACTTAATAAATGGAACAATATGAATCGTTCAAAACTAAGACAGCATGTTTGAACTGAAGAAAGTACATATATAAATTATAATGATGGAATTATTCTATATTTTGATCAACCAAACTAAGGATTAATTATATCCATAAGAATCAATTTGTTAGTTTAGAATTCATCCATAAAAAACAATACAAGATAGATGATAATAACATTGCTCAGCCTTTAAAGGCTTCATTTTAGAAATGAGAGGGTTCGGTCAAGTGGTCAACAATAGAGGATAAGTGAGGAGGGGTGATTATTCCAACCCAACTAGTGTGACCCTTCACTCATGCATTCACATGTAGAGATCATTACGAACCTAATATATTTGCATAGAAAAGCATAATAAATTGAATATGATGTGCCATAGAGATAGTGCAAAAGGTTGGATAGGGACATTGGTTTTTCTCAAACAAAGGGGGGGTCAATGCCGAAATGGAAAGCCCAACATTATGCATTTACAAAGACCCATATGCAAAGACAAGAAAGTGAAATGGCTTTTTTCATTAGAAATAAGATTATCAATAGAAAATCAGAGTAATTCGCTTTAGTAGGAAGAGTAATGATATATAATGGAAACATTCTATTCAAGGTCAATCTTACCTCTATTTATTACATACAATCGACCAAGATAGAGAGTGTACAAATATATGATATTCTTTGAAATAAAAAATTGTATTCCTTTCCATTCCCTATTGACCTCTTTCCCTTGCATTTCCGACAAAATTCTCCTTCTTTTTCTTTGTGTTGTTTCCCCTCTACCTTTTGCATGATTTTTCTCCTTTTGAAAATTGCATTTTCTCTAAAATTGGAAGGCTCCATTAAGTTATCCACACCCCTCCCCCCCACTTCATGCAATGATATTATCTCCTCTTTTTATGGGGTTATGAGTGGCCTTCAACCCATTCGCATCCATTTTAGAATTTAAAAATTTAAAAATAAACAAAACCTTTATTATTTGCATTTGGTCGTTTCTCAAACATTTATCTATTGGATTAATAACTTTCAAATAAAAAATAAATCTTTCCTCATTTCTTCCATTATTTATTTCTAAGTTACAAGAAATCCTATCTCAAATTCTTTGAAAAGGATTTAATTCAAATCTTTCTCCTAACAATTTGTGAGAAAATAAATATAATATATTCCAAACATTATCCCTTTTTTTGCTTCTAAATTGTAAATAGAATCAAATAGTCAAGGTAAACAAAAATATCTATAAATTTTTTTCAATAATATTACCTATTTAGTCATCGATACATTTCACATGAAAATGATATCTACCAAATTGCAAAAATTCTAATGTAAATGTTATGATTTTTTAGTGGTGTGTGGACATTCCATATTCCAACAAGATTACCAATTGTCATCCAGTTAAATACTCCTCCCTCAACCATGTTCTCGATCTTCAACCTATTCCAACATTCACACACTTGCACTTGTAGAGTTCCATTAGTAACCATTAACCAATGCTTGAAACGAAAATGTTCAATTCTACTTCATAACATTCATCCTTTGTATTCAATCATATGAACATATTAGATATATTTCAAATGACATTGAAATCTTAATTTTTTCACAAGTCAAAAAAGAAATTTTATTTTCCAAACATATTTAAATAACTTAACATTATTGACTATAAAAAACATTGAGACGTGACACAGATGCTCTTTGTTTACTGGTTTCATGCTCTGGTCAAAATAATGGCTTGTTTGTGTGTTCTTCTTGGCTCACTGCTAGTGAGTTTCACTCTTATTTTTTGGTTGTCTCATTTTCTAGGAGTTTATAGTCTTCTAACTCTATGGTTGGTTTGTAATAGGTGTTTTCCCTTCCAGTTTTAATCTAATCAAAACTATATTCTTACATTATGGTATTAATAAACACCCCTAGTTTTCTTTCTATCCCAAAAATTCATATTGTGGATACCCACTTTTCATTTTTAGTTGTATTTTAATAGCTCCTTATTATTTCTAAGCATGTCAACCAAGGGAAATTCCACACTTGAATCTAACTTAAAACTAAACTTGATAGCTACTATATATTAAAACCTTGAAATAGAAAGCCTAGTTGAGCTAGAAAATATCTCAAATTATAAAAATCTTTGATTTAAAATTACTTGTATACCTCAACCTAAAAACCCTTTGCAAACAAACTTTAATAGCCAATTCTCGTATTAGCATACATATCAAATATAATAACATCAATTTAAAATATAATGGAAATTTTCTATAAGGATACATGATGTTTTTTTTAGGTAGCTAGAGTCATTACTAAAAGTTGACGAATAATTAGTTTTAAGAAATTTGGGTAGGATTGTATTGAACCTACATGAAATTGATGTGACAATTGTTTTCTTTGTTAGATACATTAAATTTATGATTAAATAGGCACCCGTAAGATTGTAAGACTCTAATACGATACAAGAATATGTGGTGTACAAAAATTATAACTTCATAACCTTGGCAAGAGAAGAACATTGAATAGTATTTCCTTTGGTTGACCTATAGAGATCTATAGAAAATATATAGTAAAACTTATAAACACATCATCCCCATTATGTTCATTCTTTGCGATCCCCAATACATACTTGTGTCATAGTGATTAAACTATCCCTTCCCCCTAATATTGGAGAAATATATTAAGTCACATTTTGGTTGTTTAAAAAAACTTCATTATGATAAGGTATTGATTTAGAGGTAAATCCCTTGGACCTATTTACAAATGATGCATATTTTACTTTTGTGTCCCTTAGAAATTCAAGTGCAACAATCATTCCTCCTTGTTTGACATTATCTTAATTTTTATCATTGCATATGGATGGTATATTGAATATGTCTAAGTACCAAGACATAACCATAAGTTGCACAAATACGTGTCAAGTTTGTTCAGAACAACTTGTAAAAATAGGAAGGAAGAGCTAAACTTTGAATTTAAAGTTAATTTTTATACATCATACTATTTATCTTGACTAGACTAGAAATGAACCTAGGCAATAAAATAATAATCTTGAATCAAGGAGTGAATAAATTAAGGTAGCCACAAATAAGGTATATGAAATAAGGATAAATGATAAAGCCATAGGAATAAAAGTAGAAGGGAGTAAATGGGAATGGATATGGATCGATCCATCAACCAATCCCACCAAGGTAGTTTGAATATGTGTGGTTTCATTTGAATTAATGGGTGATCTCACAATACTAGTTTACAATTTTTGGCCAAACTAGACACTGAAATAATTTTTTCTAACTAAATCTTCACTTTTGGGCACCTATAGTGGCTAAACTATGAAGAATTTGAACATGATGAAAACTAGTGATTTGTCACATTTTGTCTATATATTCTAAATAAAAAAATTTCAAAAATTTTGGAATCAGATTGCAGTTCTTTTTCCATCTCGTTCGAAAACTAGTTTTTTTAGTAAACATCATTTTTAAGGAGTAATGTTGACCGTATAACATAATTTTTTTTCCATGAAGGATAAAATTCTATTTTTTTCGAATTTAGATTTTTTAACTACAATATCTAGTGCTTCCAATTGGTTAGATAATGTTTTTTTGAATATTTTTTCCTTAATCAAGTTTTGAAGTCAAACCAATTATAATTCAAACATAGACGAACCGTATAATGCATAACTTTTTTGTATGTATCGAAATTCAATTTTTCTTTTTCTGTTGGATCAAGGACTTCAATATCTAGTGCATTCATATTTTTTAATTTGTTTTTGATAGTCTACTATTTTTCCACATGTGCAAAATAGAGAGCTTGATTTTTGGTGAAAAACCTATGTTTAATAAAACTAAAAAAACAAATACATAATGAAACCAAAACATATTAAAATTATATTCGTTGGATAGCTCGTTCCAAGGACTGCCATCATCTAGTTGGGTCTATGATGTCTCCTCCATTTTCATCCTCAACTTGAGCTTCAAAGCACAAAATTCTAGACTTTTTTTGTTCCTGAGGGTGAGAAGATGGGAAAGGGGGGGTTCGGGCGAACCAAGGGGGTTCGAGCAAACCCCTAGAGGTTCGCTCAAACTAGGGTTCATTCAAACCCCCTTTCAAAAAATATTTTCTTTGTGTTTTTGGGACTTCACATTTAATTGGTTTGCTTGAACCAGGGTTCATTCAAACCCTCTTTTGGTTCACTAGAGCCAAAGGGTTCATTCGAACCCCAAAAACCAATTTTTTTTTGCATGGGGTCATTTTTTGCAACTTTTCCTTCCTCACTCGAATTGTAAACCACATTTGTGGGTTTACCCCAATCCTTAGCCATAGATAGGTGTAAGTTTTTGTCACTTTTCAATATGTAGTTAAATTAAAAGATATTCCACTAAGGTAGACACAACACTAAATGTGAATTAATATGGACATGCTAATTTCACTATTACAATTATATCTTTAAACATAATTTAAAATATAATATTTAAACTATATTAAAAAATTAATAAAAAAATATGATAAAAATAACAATATTTCTATCAAATATTATTAATTCCACTTAAACATTAAACAATTTAACAATAAAACTATCAATTTCTCTTATTCACACAAAACAATAAATAATTATCTATTTATTAATAGAACATACAATCTAAACCCCCGTCCTAGAATTAAAGATGAAAGAGGAAACGCATGAAAGTGGAAGGACTTTTCCCCACGGCGAGCTTATGAGCACGTGAAGTTGAATAAAGAAGCTCTACTATTCAAATATGTATGAAGGGGATATAATATGAAACACTCGATACTGAAATGACTTTGAACTGATATATGGAGAAATCAAATCTTAACACTAATCTTTGGTGGCAATTGCTTTGAATGGAGATATTTTCAAACAAAATTGCAGAAAAATCTAAACGAAACTTATGGAAAACAACTCAAGAAAGGGAAAGGAAAGATACTTATGAAGATCAAGTATGGCTTGATTGTTCTCTAGTATTATCACGGAAAGAAAGTTAGCAGTATTGTTTGAATAGTGGAATACTCTAAGCCAGTTAAATCGAAAATTATTTCCTCCCTTCCATTAATGTCAACTATTCAAATATGTACGAAAGGGATGATAATATGAGACCAATTCCCGTGGAGACAATTGCTTGGAATGGAGTTTTTTTCAAACAAAATGTCGGAATAGCCCAAACCAAACATATGAGAAAAAACTCAAGGGAGGGAAACAGGAGATATTTAATAAGACCGAGCATGGCTTGATGGCTCCTCAGTATTCTGAACCAGTCAAATCAGAAATTCTTTCCTCCCTTCCACTAATCCGGCAGACCGCTTCAAAGCATTTTGATGTTTGTGTTTGTTTTCGTCTCTCACACATAACAGTCGACATCTGCAACTCAAACATTGAGTCACGTAACTCATTGAGGTCAACTCAAGACTTGAAGAAAAGGAATCCCATGTATCTTAGAAGGATGTAGGGTACAAATGATTTTTCTAGAAAGAATCAAAGAATTTGGACAAGTCTGTTAGGAAAACACACTGTAATCATACTGAAATAATTTGTTAATGTATAAAATTAATTGCTCTCAATTTAATATGTGCCTCAAAATAAGAGCAGGTGTAGAAAACTCTTAGGGTCGATCCCAAGCGTCATAGTTTGATCTTGATAGTTATGATTGGATCTTTTATGTGTTAATATGAACTGTTCATAATTGAGGATTAATAGGCTTTGAATTATAGGGTCATGTTCTCTTTGATCAAACCGTTATATTAGATATATTTATGGTTCTAAAAGAATACTCAAATACATTGCAAACAAACATTTTAGTGGCTTGAATGTCTAGGGCTATCACCTATTACACTAATTTTGTAGCAATTAGATATGAAGGGTATTAATAAACATACCTAATTTCATTTATAATCTTCAAATTATTTTTGATACCTCCATTGCATGTACTAGTATAATTAAAATGTCTTCCTATTTTAACTAGGTATCTTATCTACATATTTCTTGGTTGCACTTTATATCCTCTTATTATTTATATTATATCAATCAAGGGAACTTCCCACACATACATCTAATGTTAAAAACTATTTTTAGTTGGCATCCCATCAATTAGAGCCTCAAAATAGAAAAAATAGACAAACTATAACCAATATGTTATCTTATAGAAAGCTTTGATTTAAAAGAACTTATAAATCTCACCATCAAACCCTTACACACGAACTATAATAGTGAATCCATGTAAAAATTTCTTTTTAAAGTACTCTATACATATTATTCTAAATTTCATTATAGAAGAGTATTCAAATTAGTTATAGAGAGGTTATTGCTATCAATTAAACCTAACTTAGTGACAATTATTGGGCTTAAGGTTAGATTTGGGTATGGTTGTTTGTGGGTTTTGTTTGATTTGAGTTCCTACTTAGGCATACCTCTAGGAACAACCTCCTAGGTTCAAGCGAGAGTAGGATATATTACTCAATCTAATATGTTAATTGTTGGCGTAGCGACTTTATCCACGATGAGATCCCTCTCTGCCGCTAGTACGTGCTTTTGGTGTGACAATAAATTCTACATGGTATTAGAGCGTAGGTCATCAGTTCAAGTCCCTCGAGCACTTGACCCTTTGTCTGTGTAAGCTTAGATTATCGACGTGGTACATAGTGGGTATGAATCCCACATGGTAAGTGGTTGTATCTGGCTCTATTGTGTGGGGGGTGTTTCCATAGCAACTATATCCATGATGAGATCCCTCTCCACCATTAGTACGTGCTTTTGGTGTGACAAAAAATTCTACAAAATCCTTACATTCATCAGTGGCATGACCATGAACTCTAGGATATGCATAGAATGAAGCCTTGTAGTAAAATTTCTTTCGTATTCTTGGAGGAAGAGATATCAAGTGATCTTGGAGGAGTCTCAACAAGATGCCCTCTTGATCAATGGTAGAAGGTGTTCTTATAGTTTTTGGAAAAGATATTTCTTGCTTAGTATTAGTTGTCATACCTACGCAAGACTCTACAAATTGGAATATTTTATTCTCCTTTACATGAGGGTGTAAAATCTAACTAGTTGAAATTATTAGTGTTTTGCAAGATGTCATTGACATTAAGTGAAGATTTCTTTGTTTGTTTCATTTCTTGCCAAAGAAAACAATCAAGACCACTAGTATCTATCAGATTAGGATGCATGCACTATTGTTAAAGTCGGTTGAGAAGGATGTTTTGTGATAGTGTTGATATCAAGTGAAGGATTTTTTATTTCTAGATCAAAGGACTATAACCAAGACCATGAGTTGTTTCTTGCGTGTTAGACTATATAGGGACATGGATACCTTGTTCTCTAGCACCACATCTGTTTCCACTATAGCCAAGTTGTTCAATAAGTTCATAACCTTTTCCATAATTTTTTTCATTTATTTTGGATTCAGTAGTTGTTGATAACCAACTTCATCAAAGTTTGTTGTATATGTTGTATGTTCTTCTAAAATGGTTGAGGTGGATGCTTTTGAAGGGTCTTCCAAATTTTGTGTTGACATTATTGCTTTTTCTTTTCCCTATGTAGAGTCTTTTGTTGTGATCTTGTATTCTCCCATGAATGTTGGTGTGAAATCTAAGGATCCCCAACCATCGTCTAATAGCTTCGTCACTTCCTCAATGGGTATTGCTTTTTCTTTTTGTTGAGGGAGTTCCACTTGTGTGATTGGTGTTAAGGTTTTGAAGGGGTTCTCTTTTTTTTTCTCAAGTTGCAAGAAACTATAAGGCTAATGATAAGCGTCAAGTCTGTACACTTTGTTGTTGTACACACATTTCATTTTATGATGAAGAGTTGAAGGCACTGCATGCATTTCATGAATCCATGGTCTTCGTAAAAGGAGGTTATATGAAAGATTGTTACACATAACATGGATTGGTGTTTCCAATGTGGCCTTTCCAACTATAATAAGCAAAGTAATAACACCAAGTTGTCGTTTTCCTACATTGTCAAATCCCTTGATAGATAAAGAATCAAGTTGAGTATTTTATTTATCCACTCTAAGCCTGTCCAGAAGGTTTACACTACACACATTAAGAGTGGATCCATTGTCAAAACTGGTTAGCTTTATCATTATTCTTTTATATTGAGATATTATTATGAAGGCTTCATTTTGTTTTTATACTTCCAGAGGGAGCTCACTTTGGTGGAAAACAATGTCAACATTTATTCCTTGAATGAGGGCTACTATGTTATTTGGTTATGCATTAGAAGGGATAGGAACTTGTTGTAAAGCACTTTGAATCATGTTGTGATAATGATGGGAGGCTTGAATAAGGTCCCATCATGATATATTAGTGAGAGTGTTCTTAAGTTATTCAACAAGATCATTTTCCTTTCCACTTTGTGTAGGAAAATGAGTAGGGCCAGGTAAGATAGGATTAGGCAAGAGAAGGGGTGTTGGTAGTGTTCTCCTTGGTTGCGGATTTTTCCTAGTGGGTAGAGGATAAGTTCAAGTTTTTTTGGAGTTTGATGTTTGTGTGAAGGTGGGTAAATGATTAGAGTATTCTTAGGATGTCCCATGGGATATGTAGGAGGTCCAATAGTCAAGGGGGATCTAATGGACACTTGTGTAATCATAACCTCAGTTGTCTTGTTTTGATGTATCTCTAATAAAGGGAAATCTAGTATTACCTTTTTGCCATTACCTATAGTTGCCCCTTTACTATTATTGTCATTTTTCTAAACCATGATATTCTCCCTAGGAAAAGAGTGTTTATGAGAATGACAAACCAAATTCTCTTAGCATTCATGGATTGGTTCTTCCAAAATGACTTCATCACAATTAGGGGAATTATCAATGGTTGAATTTTCTTTCTCAATAAGGGTTTCTCTAGGCGAAGGGGGACAACTAAGATTCTCATGATTTTCATCAATCAAAGTATCTTCTTGACAATGAGGAGATGTACTTGGGGAAGGACAAGTGTGATTTTCATGATCATTTATGATTTTATTCCATTGTTCCCTAATATCTTCCAAAATAGTATAAGTAGCGGAAGGATCATAAAGAGGGTTGTTATAGACCTTAAATATTTGATCATCTAAGACCAATCTATCTTCCTCCTCATTTAAAATCTCATTCTCTTGTGCTATGATATCTTCCCAAAGGAGATGAGGGGAAGGAAAAGCAAGATCTTCCTAATTATCAACAATTGTACCTTCTTTCACCAAGATACCTTCATCACTAAAAGGAGAGGTATCAGGAGAAGAAAAATTATGATCATCATGATTATCTATGCTTGTATTCTCTTCTATCACATCATCCTCACAAATAGGAGAGATAGGAGAGGGTGTATGTTTAAGGAAATCATTAACATTTTCACTCTCTTGTGCTAAGAGACTCTCATAACTAGGGAATGCATTGAATAAATGACTAACATGCTTATTAACTAACTTCTTCTTTGCAAACTTGAAGAAGATCAAAAATAACATTTTTCAAGAGTAAGCTATGCAAACTAAAAATGCAATGTAAGGACTTAAAATGAAATACAATTTTCAATTTTTCAAGCAAAATAATTTTCTGATTACACTATGCAATGATATGAAAATGGAATGTTGTGAAAGCAAATTTGAAATGAAGCAATGCATGAAATGAACTAATTTAAGATACATTTAGTGAAATGCATGTAACAAAAATTCAACCCAATGAAACAACTAACCAATGGTAGAAAACAAAAGCTTTAAAATAAGGTTTTAAGTGTTGTAAAATGTAGTTTTAGATCTATTCTAGGACTGATTTTCCCAAGATGGTGAATGAATCCCAATATAATTTTTTTTCAAAATTTTTAGGAACTTTCAATGTATTTTGATGATTTTGATGTTGTATGATATGCATCCTAAGTGAAAATTCAATTTTTATATGATTTTCAATGATTTAAGATGCAAAAATGCAACCTATATGTAATTTCACTAATACAAAATTTGAAACCCTAGAATGCCAATTAACTAACGCAAATCCTAATGCAAAGTCAATGCAAGCTAGATCGAGGATGATGATGGACTCCAAATCAGAAAATAAGGTATTCTAAATGTAGGTTCACCAAAATGTGGACACTGGAAATCGATGCTTCACTTGTTCACAAAATGGATACAAGGAGAGGGATCCAATTTCGTAATATTCACATTCAAGGATACCTTAGATATCTAGAGCTAATAAAGTATGGAAGATATTTTACAATAAGGTATCCTAGGATATTATTGAGAAAAGAAAGGGGTTCACCACCAAGTGCAAACTTGGAAAACATTAAATGTTGGAAAACACAATGTGATATGCAAACTAATTCTAAATGATCTAGAAATGACCATAAAACAAAAAAAAAAGATAGAAAAATAGAAGTTTGCACCTAGAATATTGTTGGAGATGAAATGGAACTCTAAAATTATGAAAATACTAATTTTTAAACTTGGTGGGACTCATTCGTCATTCTAGGTGAATCAGTCCCAAATCTAGAAGATTGTACCTGAGCAAGTTTTGGGAAAATGGGTATCTAAATCTATAAAAAATTTCTAAAAAAAACCTACAGTGGGACTCATTCACCACTAATGGTGAATTATTCTAGTTTAAATTTTATGGAAATTCAAAGTCTAGATCTTCTCTTCTCTGTTCGCTCAATCTATTGCTCTTGGTGTCTAGATCTGAAACCCTAATTTTTGGGGCTGCAAGTGACTTTTCAAGTGAGGATTCTAACCTTGCCAATAGGGAAATGACTCCAACTATTTTGTAACCTATTCTTGAATCATCTCCAAGCCTTCAAAGCACCTATATATGTAATCACACAAAGAAAGAGAGACTAAATCTTGATTTTTAAGGGATAGGGGTTTGCCTTGGTCAAACCCCTTTTAGGTAATTAAACCAAATGATGAATAATATAATGAAGAATGAACATAAAGTAATGAAATTAGAACCTTTCCATGATGATGGATCTTGAATTTTTGAAACAATTGATGAATAATATGCCATTGAATGCCTTAGAATTGATCTTGAAAGCTATCGTGATGATGTTATGAAGACCTAAAATGCTTAACCCTTGAGTGCTTGAATTGAAAATATGGATGGATGGATGAAATAAGGATTTGGAAGCTTGTTTATATAGGAAATCCACTCACATGACTTTCAATTTGATCCCCAAGGCTAACATTGAGGAAATTTGAATTAAAAACCCATTTTTCCCACTCAAAGCCTTAAAAATAGGCCAAATGCTACTCATTCGCCATCCTGGGTAATGAATCCCACTTGGATGGGACTCATTTGACCAAAGTGGTGAATGGGTCCCATAGGGGATATTTTTGATGCTAAAGTGTTGGGGAGTGAAGAATTTAAGCTTTTATGTTGATTTAGTCATGATTTTCATTAAATTATGCCTTAGGATGCACCATATGGGGTCATAGGGGCCTATTAATGATGATATAAAGGCCATAAATGCAATAATTTCCAAAATCCAATGTGAAACTATAAATAAATACACTTTACAACACTAAATTAAGGTAGAATTGGGTCTATTTAGCTTAGAAGGGCCTTAAATCCCATGTGAGTGTGTAAAACACATCACAATACTAGATTAGGTCCACTTGATTTGCAAGCCCCCTAAATTTAATGTGAAGGTGTAAATAAATACACTTTACAACATTAAATTAGGGTAGAGTTATGTTTATTTAGCTATAAAAAGGGCCCAAGACCTAGTGTGGATGTGTAAAACACCTCACAACACTAGACCAAGGTGATATTAAGTCTAATTTATTATTAATTATTCCCAAATCAAGCAAGAAAAAGGTGTACTTTTTTTTATGATCACACCCGTAGAGCTCAATGGTTGGACTTGCAATTCAAGTTATTCAAGGACACCTTTCCACTTGGTAGCATTGTTTTAGTCGTCGAGTTTGGAAAGAACTACACTCTAGAGCCATAATGTGAGAGCTTTGAAATCACAATATTGCAACTCCAGACAAGTTTCTATATTTTTGTACATAGCATGCATTCATGTAGCTGATAGTACAATGGATAATAGGATGGTATTGAGGGAGTACCACTCTTACATGAGTGATGATCACACACATTCTACATAGTTTGTGTAAGGTTGCTTTTATTTGTTCTACAATAATTTTGCTAGGAGGGGCATAGCATATATTCAACATATAAAATGGTTAGATAACTGTGCATCACAATTCAAGAAATCACAGATGTTCTATTGGTTGAGTAGGATGCATGTTATTTTAGGTGTTTAACATATGTGAAACTTTTGTAAGGCTAGGCATGGAAAGGGGGAGCATGATGGTGCAAGAACATGTATCAAAAGAACATTAGCATGAGAAGAGTTAAAGTATATAAAGACAATGCAAAGTTGACAGATGTAAAATCAATTGTCAAGTGGTGTAATGCTTTGATGGGTCAAGGTAATGAAGGTAAGTCTTCGCTTCATATATTTTTTTGGTTCATAGATGATACTAACATTGCACCATATGAGGATTGTTGCACATGATCAAGTGATTTATACTCTTTGCTTACCTTAAATCCAGGTTCATGGAGTATCTATACACATAAGATGTTATATTTTTATTTTTCATGTACAATTCAAGCCTGGAATTAGTGTGAGTCAAAGTAGTGGGTTGACAAATGGTGGTTAATTTATGTTGGCCCACTTAACATGTATCAGCCCCCCATTGGTATTGGAACTAACACAAATGTAATCGTAGGTTGACTTTGACCACATATCAGATCTAGTTCAACTAGGTAATATATCTACTTGCATAGTTTTTGAAATTCATACTGTTATCTTACTTTGTTGTGTTTTTGTAGTGTTGCCTAATTTCATCTAATTTGTTGTAGATATCAATGTAGGGAATGTTTATGCAATTATTGTAGATGAAGACAATGAAGAGGGAACATATTATTACTTGTGTTATTAAATTAAGGCCAAAAATAATTTGGAGGCCGCAGTTATAGATGGAGAAAACATTGAATACCCTATAGGCTCGATGGTTGTTACATGAACATGGCTTAGAAATAACCCACATAAGAGTGTTAATTTTTAGCTATTTCAAGTGCTTGACATGCATTGAAAGATTCTTCATTACGCAAACCTTGTCGTGGCTAATATTCATTTGATTAAATATACGGGTAGAACTTTGAACAAGACCTTGTGGAAGGTGTGTGAGTCTAACCATGAGGAAATACTTGACACAATAAAGAGTAGAGTAGACCCGAATGGTTTGTTGGATTAATTTGTAAGTATGCACACTGGTTATTATTAATTTATAAGCATGCACATTAATTTGTCTTAAAATTTCTAAGTATGCACATCATGATTAGTTTATAGTTAGACCTTTGATCTCTATATTTCAAGTTTACATATATTATGGTTCAAAGATACATATGAATATTGGGCAGATTCTATGTTTTGGTTCAATGTGGTAGCATAGACAAGGTAGTGAGCATTAACAAGATCACTAGCTTGTCAATGAAAATGAATTAACAAGGTAGTGAGCATTGTAAGAAAAAAAACCTCAAAGAAATGGGGTCTCATTGTGATGTACATCATCATGAGATCCTATTTCTTAGAGGAATTTTTTCAAATAACTCATGCTATTTTCTACTCAATATTTCAAATAATATTCCTTCTAACCCCACTTATAGATAGGAAACTTTGCTATTAACTCATTAGATGTGAGTTCATTATTTGACTCAAAAGATGTTGGTCCACTTGATTAAGTAGTCAATTTTCAATAATTGATTTTTTATTCATCACTTGATTCTATCATTCATCCTATAGATTTTGGAATACCTTTGTGAGAATGAATATTTTTACTTAGCAATACATCCTTTAAAAAAATCAATTTTATTGATCTCTTAAAAAAGATATGTTTTCACCCTTTCCTCTTACATTTTGTACCATTTTAATTAACATCCTAAATCTAGTAATTTGTAAATGCATTGTTTTACAATATAAATGTAAACTCTAACTTTAACTATATTTTCTCATATTGTCCTTTTATTAGGTTTCCTACAAAGTAGCAATGACAAGGTAGTGAGCTCACATATATCATTGAGGAATTTTGTCAAATAGTTCATGTGCCTTGTCTATGCATCCACATTTCTATGGTGATAAGATAAAAGGTGTACTTGAAGGAAAGTTGTTGAAGAATAAGTAAATCTATGTTTACATTATGAAGTTGAACATAAAACAATGATTCAAGCATGCAAGGATGAGTATTGGATCAAGGCTATGGAAGAAATAATGCAAATTGAGAATAATCAGACTTGGGAACATGTCCCAAAACTAGCAAACAAGAATGTGATTTGAACTAAGTGGGTATTCTAGAAAAAACTAAATGAGAGTGGAGAAGTTGTAAGAAATAAGGAAGGGGTTGTGTGTAAAGGCTACTCACAAGTAGAAGGAATAGACTTTGAGGAGAAATTTTATCTCGTGATAAGAATGGAAGATATTGGGATGTTTTTGGATTTTACAAGACATAAGGATTACAATGTATATCAAATGGATGTGAAGTCTACTTTTTTGAATGGTAAATTGTTATGTAAATACGAGCTTGTCTAGTGGTGTTGTCATTAATGTTGTCACTATTGTCAACACTATTCAGTATGTTGCAGATTGTACATGTATGGTTGAGATGCTAGTGAGATGTTGTGAGTACATGGAGCTACCTTTATGGTGTTGCAGATATGTTGGTTTGATGAGTTTCCAAGTTCTTTTGAGAAAATTAATGAAGAAAAGAAACTAGAGTGTAGGAAGTGTTCAGATTGTGCTCTAGTACATTCTTGACATTTCTCCTACATTGATCCTATGCTTATGCAGATCTAAAGGTGTGTTGATGGTGATTTGATGATGATATAATCTAAGTTTTAGTTTCTGGTGAGATGGTACGTAAAAGTTGTTTCCACCGGTATATGTGTTCAACCGACAATGTCAATGTTCTATGGACTAGGATAAATATTTTTGCTTCATAGTCCTCTATTGTTTTGTTTCAAATCGTCCAAATCTAGTAGACATCTTGTGAAGGTCTATCATATGCTTTGGTGAAGAGGTTTGGAGTTTTTTAATCCGTAAATCTTGTTTCAATGTTTTTGTGTGTGTTTGCATAGCCTGGATTGACTAGTGAAAGGAGTTCAATGTTTGAAGCCTATTTTCGCTGTTGCAGATGTACCTGGAAAAATCTGAGATGTATTCCCATGCATAATGAAGCATGTTGTGTCATTCACATGTCATATTCTCTTTGGAAAGCGTGTGCATCATTGATAAAAAAATTTCATTAGGTTTGGACGACCTAGTGTTTACACTTCATTTGAAGAAAAAATTTAATTGAGGAAGCATGTAGAAAATTCAAGAATATTATTTTTATGTTTTTATTGGTCCACTCTTATTCCTTTCCATGCTACGGGAATTTAGATTTCCTGACCTAATTTGAATTTATGAAATGATGTATTGTGGCCGACCTTGGTAAATGTTTCTAAGGTTGAGAAAGGTATAAAAGTAAAGAAAGTTGTGAAGAATTGTATGATAGAGTGATGTAAAGTGACGAAAGTGTGCTACAAATCATAAGAGAAGAATTTCATGTGAGTGAGTTGCGATATAAGTTTTTTCAGTGTGTTGAAGGTAGTGAATTGAAGGTTTTTGTAATACTGTGAATGTGCTTTAATTGTTGTGGTGGATCTTTTGTTCTCTTTTGCATCTATAGGGAGTGAGCCTCCCTATTGGACAATAAGTCCTTTGTAGGCATTGAGCCTTTGTACTTGGATAGTGAGTCCTATTTTGGGCAGTGAGCCCTTGGAAGTGAGCCTTTTGATTTAGTTTATAATCTTTATATTGTGAGTTAACCCTCACCATGGTTTTTCCCTTATTGGGTTTTCCATGTAAAAATCTAGTATTCATTGTGTTGATTTATTTTTTATCTTTGTTTCATGCTCATATTTAATAAGAGAATAGTGTGGTTGAATATTTGATAAGGGATAAATTTTCAAGTTATTCACCCCCTCTTAGTTGTTCTATGCATGTTTAACAATTGGTATCAGAACTTGTGGTTCCTTGCTGTATAGCTTAATCACTTAAGGAATATCCAATGGTGCACAAGTTGTTGATCCCTACGTTTGATGGAACTAACTAAAAATATTGGAAGGGATAGATGAGAGGATATATTATCTCTCTTGGTTTCAAGACTTGGAAAGTTATTGAGACTAAGTATACACTTTTTTTGGGTGGTGTTAATACTATAGATGAGATCTCTACTTATGAAGAAAATGAGAGGGAGAAGTATGCAATTTGCAATGGTTTATCTAAAAATAAGTCAATCAAGGTTAATTCATTGGACACTGCATATGATGTCTGGAAGAAGCTGGAAGACATGTATGAAGGGAATGAAAAGGTGAAACTGACAAATAGACTAGTAGAAAAGTGTATATTTGTGAACCTAAAAATTGAAGATGGTGAAGAATTTACAAGTTTCTTTCACAGGGTTGAACATATTGCAAATGAGATTAGAAATCAAGGAGGAGAGTTAGCAGATGAAGACATAATAGAGAAGATCCTGATCACCCTACTGGATTGCTACAAAGATAAGATCTTGTTGATTGAAGAAATGTATGACCCTAAGAAGTACACCTTGGAACACTTGTTTGGTGCCCTGCAAGAATTTGAATTAAGAAAGTATTAGAAAGATGAAAAAATAGAAGAAAAGACAAAAATGACATTTAAGGCAATGAAGATTGAGGAGGAACCAGATAGAAATGATGTTGATGAGTTGGAAGCTAACTTCACTAGAAAGTTGAAGAAAGTTATCAGAAATTATAAAGGTATGTTGCCCTTTAAATGCTTTAGTTGTGGTAATATTGGTCATTATACTTCAATATGTCCAAATAGGGTTGCACATAAAAAGAACAATGATTATAAGGATAAGGATAGGAAGGATAAGAAGTATAAGAAGCTATACTATGTTAAGGAAGAGGTGGGTATTTCTAATGATGAATCTAAAAATGAGCTTGATGATAGTGAATACTTATTCTTAGTTTTGAAAAATAAATCTATATCCACTAACCTGGGAATGTATGTAATGAGAAGGTCTCTGGAAGTTAAGAAGAATACGATGGAAGGTACTCTGGTTACCACATTTCATGCAAGATAGGATGAAGACTACTAGGTAATTGACTGTGGATGTTCAAATCACATGACTGGAGATAAGAGTAAGTTCACTAAAATTGAAAAATATAATGGTGGTTTAGACATGTTTAGTGATTATTCAAGAGCAAAGATTTGTGGTAAAGGTTCAATTAGTTTTGATGGAGTGCATGTAGCATTGATGATGTATATTATGTAAAGGGGTTGAGGCATAATATTTTGAGTGTTGGTCAGATGTGTAGCAATGGTTTTAAGCTTGTGTTTTAGAACAATACTTGTGAAATTAGGAAAGGATCCATAAATGGAGATATGATTGCTACTGGAAGAAGAACTCATGAAAACATCTATCAGCTGAAGGGAGTTGATGGTCATTGTTTGGTATCTCATATCAGTGAAAGTTGGTTATGGCACCGAAGAATGGGACATGTGAAATTTGATAACCTGGTCAAGATCAGTAAAAGGGTAATAGTTCGAGGACTACCTAGAATCACTTGACCTACTAACGCTATCTATAGAAGTTGTCAATTGGGGAGGCAGAAAAGATGTAGCTTTAAAGGAAAATAATATTCTACTACTAGTATGCTGAAATTTGTACATACTGATCTTTCTGGTCTGACTAAGACTAGAAGCCTGAATGGTGATAGATATTTCATGTTTCTTATTGATGATTACACTCAGATGACATGGGTTTCTTTTCTCAAAGAAAAGAATTAGGCCTTGGATAGGTTTAAGGTATTCAAAGCAAGAGTGGAAAATGAAGTAAATTTGAAAATATTTTTTTTGAGATCTGATAGAGGTGGTGAATTCACTTCTGGTGAATTTAATACATTATGTGAGAATCATGGCATAAAAAGATATTATTCTACTCTATGAACCCCACACCATAATGGAGTAGTTGAAAGGAAAAATAGGATAGTATAGGAAGTTGCTAGAACTATGATGAAAGAATCTAATGTGCTGGATGTATATTGGAGAGAAGTGATACATATTGTTGTTTATGTTCTTAACAGAGTTCAAATCAAACACAACACAAAGACACCTTTTGAGTTATGGACTGGTAAGATTCCTACTGTGAAATATTTTAAGGTATTTGGAAGCAAATACTATATTAAAAGAGATGATGAAAATCTTGGAAAGTTTGATGCTAGATGTGATGAAGGAATATTTCTTGGATACTCTACCACTAGCAAGGCATACAAATTCTTTAACAAAAGATTAAGGAAGATCATTGAAAGTGCTAATGTGAAAGTTGATGAAGACATACACAGACCTATTGAGATAAGCAAAGTTGAACCTAATGATCCTATTTGTAGACATATGCCTGAAGAAAATAAGGAGAAGAAAGAAGAAGAAGAAAAATAAGAAGAAAAAGTAGAAGAAGAAGAAGAGAATGAACCAAAACCTGGTTCTAGGACTCCTAAATATGTATAGAAGAATCATCTAGAAGATTAGATAATTGGAGATAAGAGTGAAGGTGTCAAGACAATAAGAAGAGTTGTAGCTGAGGTAAATTTTTGTTTACTCTCTAAAATAGAACCTAAATCTATAAAAGAAGCATGTGAAGATAAAATTTGGATGAGAGCTATGAAAGAGGAATTGTAGTATATAGAGAAGAATCAAACATGGGAACTAGTCCCTAGACCTATGAACAAGAATTCGATTGGATCAAAATGGGTGTTCTGAAACAAACTAAATGAAAATGGAGTATTAAGAAATAAGCAAGATTGGTATGCAAAGGATATTCACAAATTGAAGGAATAGATTTTGAAGAAACATTGCCCCTATGGCTAGAATGGAAGCTATCAAAATGTTTTTGGCATTTTTGGAACACAAGGAATTCAAGGTATATTAGATGGATGTTAAGTCAAATTTATTGAATAGTGAGTTGGAGGAAGAAGTATACATGGAGCAACTTGAAGGGTTTCAGTTGTTTGACAAGCTAGACATGGTTTGTAAATTGGAGAAAAGCATTGTATGGATTGAAGCAAGCTCCCAAAGCTTGGTATGTAAGACTGGAAAAATATTTGACAAAGTAAGGATTCAAAAATGTTTTGCTGACAGTAACCTCTACTTCAAAGTGCAAGGTAATAAGATGTTGATTGTAGTAGCTTATGTTGATGATATAATTTTTGGAGGAAATGAAGACATGTATAAAATTTTTGATGAAGAAATGCAGAAAGAATTTGAGATGTCTATGATTGGTGAATTGAATTTCATTCTTGGCCTACAATTAAATCAAACTAACAAAGGGATATTTATTTCATAATCTAAGTATGTAAAAGAGTTGTTGAAAAAGTTTGGGATGGGGGGTTCTAAACCAGTTTGTACTCCTATGGTAACTGGATGTAAACTGAGCAAGGATGATGAATCTGCTAAGACTGATCAAAGAAAATATAGATCCATGACTGGCGTACTATTGTATCTCACTACTACCAAACTAGATATTATGCATGTAGAGTGTTTAGTTGCTAGATTCCAAACAGATCCTAGAGAAGCACATCTTAGGGTTTTAAAAATAATATTTAGATATCTTAAAAGGCACACTGGATTATGGAATATGGTACCCTAACAGTAATGATTTCATCCTGAGTGCTTATACAGATACTTATTAGGTTGGATGTGTAGATGACCGAAATAGTACTAGTGGTGGTGCTTTCTTTCTTGGCAGGAGACTAGTTTCATGGTTGAGTAAAAATCAAGATTTAGTTTCTTTATCCACTCTAGAGGTTGAATATATTGTTGCCACATCCTATTGTACACAAGTTTTGTGGATGAACCAAACTCTTAAAGAAATTAGTGTGATATGTGATGAGCCTATTCCTATTTTCCATGATAATACAAGTGCAATAAATATTTTGAAGAATCTAGTTATGCATTCAAGAACGAAGCACATATCTATGAAGTATCATTTTTTGAGAGAGAAAGTGTTGGAGAATGAGGTCAAATTGGAGTATGTAACTACAAAGGAACAAATTGTAGACATATTTACTAAGGCTCTTCCGAAGGATACTTTTGAGCATCTTAGGGAGAGGTTGGGGGAAATTGGCCCTCCTAACTAGGTGCACATGAAGGTGCATCAGTCTAGTGAATTCATAGATTCTTCATTTACTTGGACTGATTGATGGGTCTACTTCACAAGGGGAGTAGAAAAGATTTTTATTGTTGTAGTATGAGTCTACTCCTAAGGGGGTATAATAAGAGAATTTTTTCTTTTCCATTGATGTCAAAGGGGGAGAAAATGTTATGTGTTTCCATCAATGACAAAGGGGGAGATTGTTGCAAATACAAGTTGTTTGGTGGTATTGTCATTAATGTTGTCATTGATGTCAACACCTTTCAGTATGTTGTAGATTGTACATGTATGGCTGAGATGTTGATGAGATGTTGTGAGTATATGGAGCTACCTTTATGGTGTTGTAGATATGTTGGTTTGATGAGTTTCCAAGTTCTTTTGAGAAACTTAATGAAGAAAAGAAACCAAAGTGTTGGAAGTGTGTTGGAACTAGAATTAATATAAAATTTCTATAGATTTTATTATTAAAATCCCAAATTCATGCCATCATTTTTATGAAAAAACACATTATTTACATCCACAAATCCCAATTTTCCTTTTAACGCTATGCCACTACCTCATTGGTTACCCTACATAGCCCTCACCTCATACCTCTTTATCGTAGCCCTTTGTGAAATTGCTCACGGTATCACAATAAAGGAAGTTAGCACTATACTATATCACCTTTATCCCTTACTGTTGCACCGTGGAGGGTTAGAACACAGCCCATGGTAGAGTGGTATAATGAATAATAGTGATAAAATGAGATCAATATACTGTGGAGGGTTAGAAAAATATTTGTGGTAGAGTGGTATAGTTTAGAGTAATAACAAGAGGAGACACCAATATACCATAGAAGGTCAAAACATAGCTCATGGTAAAGAGGTATACTAAGCAGAAGTAATGAGATGACATTGCGGTACTACAAGAAGGAGAAAGGTAGCCCGTAGTAGAGTAGTATAGTAATATATGTACACTATGATATCATAAGGAAGACAAAGGTGATTTGCAGTAGAGTGGTATACTAAAGAAGGGTAAGAAAACATACCACAATACCATAGAGGAGTGAAAAGTCACACAAGGTAACAAGGTAAGGTAGCCATTGAGACATTTTAAGCATGCAAGTCACATCAGTCAACTTAAAATATAAAATTGAGCTTGATATAAAGATTTGAATGATGTGAATTTATGATTTGAGAGTTAATGCATCTTGGTGTGGAGATAAATGAAGTAGATTGAGATTTCTTGTCAAAATAGTAGAGACCAAGTGCAGATGAGCTCAAGGTGCATAAGTGAAGGGAATTCTCTATGGAAAACTATATTTCCAGGTAAGCTTTGTTCATCACTCTTTGAATTTATAAACAATGGAACCAAAGAAAGAAAAAGTAGGAGCTAAAAAAGATGAAGCCAAAGCTAGTAAACCCTCTTTACAATTACCATTGCTTTCTTTACTACCTGGTTTAGTAGACAAGGGGCTGAAGAAGGTTTTTAGAGACTTATCTCAGGGATGTAGAGACCCTATGGTTCCTCAATCAGGTTGGAATTTATATTTGTATTTCTATAGAAATAGGAATGATAAGGTCTCGGCATGAAACCCGTGGACCCTTGATTTAGCCAAATTGATTGTTTTGAATGTCTTTGTTGACATTGAGTTGATTAAAGCCTTGGCCCATAGTTACCATGCCCCAACCAAAATTTTTAGGCTTCCAGATGGTGGGTGTTTGGTCAATGTCTCAAGGGAGGCCATTATTAAATGATTTAACTTGAACAAACATGCTTTTACAGAGGTGAATTTGGGGAAAATGGAACAAGAGTACAAGAGGTTGAGGAGAACCTATATAAGTGATGAGCTCCCCTACATATAAAGAGGGGTGACAATAACATAATACTCCCTATCCCTTCCTCAAGAGTGGAGCCTTTCCCAGTGTCAGAGTTTCAGGTTTACTTCAAAAACACCTATCACACATTATGTCAAGTTCTTGGGATAGATGCAGAAGATAATATGTCAAAAGGATTGATGAGGATTGCTATGATCACTTAGCATCTAGAGTCAAATGTGGAATTTTATCTTGCATCTCTAATTGAAGAATAAATACATGAGGGTTTGTTGCAAGTAGAAGAGGCTAAGGTTCCTATGGCCTTTAGAAAATATTCCTTGTTATGTCATTTGATTTTATATCATAATGAAACAAAATGGACTAGAAGGATGAAGTTATCCACACAAGATAATGGAGTTAGACTCCCTATACATTATTGGTGCTACATCTAGGATAGTACACGCACAGAGTGTGATTTTGTTGTGTTTAGAGATGATTTTGTTGTTAGTGTAGATGTCTAATAATCTGCAAAATGTTTAAAATTTAACACACATTAGCATGTTAGTCATTTAAAACACAATAAATTAAACACCTCTATGAAATATTCAATCATGTTAAAATATGCTAACTAGATAAATAGAACAAAAACAGCTAAATGAAAGCACATGAAAACATGATCAAACCCTATCCCATATTTGATTGGAGCTTCTTTGATGTGGAAATAAGCCCTTTTTCCAATCATTGGTAAGCTCCTGGATGATGGATGTCTGAGATTGTGGAGAAAATTCCTAAGGTTGTGCAGGATTAATACAATAGAGGAGGCCTCTATTTATAACCAAGAAGGATGGAAGAATGCAAAACATGGACGATGAGGGATAAAACATGAGCCAATGAAAAAATGCCACTTGTCAACATGTCAATGGAGGAAGGTTGTGCACATTTTGGTCATTGTGCAAGATAAATGCTATTAGGTTCAAATTTTAAATTTGAAAGTTGGCTTGTTGGAGGGAGAAGAAAGAGTCTTAAATTCCAAGTGGGGGACATGTAAGAGGAGTTAATGCCATGTTGGAGAACAAGGCATTTGGGAGGGAGAATTCAAATTTGGAGAATATTCCCTCTTGATTCCTTTTTTGAATGAAAAAATGATGATTTAATAAATCAAAAGAAATGATTCATTTGCACAAGTTGTAGAATCTAGAGGATTGGAGTGATTAGGATTAGGATTAATCATGGTTTGATTAATTTAAGTGAAGATTAGGTGATTTTGACTTTTGACTTAGATTTTAGGATTAAATAAATTAAAATGAGAAGAAAATGATTTTAGATCTAATTAAATAAATATTTGATTTATTTAATCAAAGAGGATGATGTTAGTGTTAAATCAAATAAATATTAATTTATTTATTTTAAATGGATGAATTTAGAGATTAATTAAATAAAGTGAATTATTTAATTAAAAGAGGTACGCTAGGATTTGATTAAATAAAATTGATTTATTTAATCAAAGAGGTATGTGGGTATGTGCAGGATCATCATGGAAAAAAAAGGCCCTTAAGTGGCAAATTTTTTTAGAAAAATCAGTGTTAGGAAACTTGACATAAAAATTTGAATAAGTTATCTATATTATTTCAAAAATATGTAAGAATAGAATATGTAGAAAATTGAATGTACTTTCTAAAATAGTAGGTTTATTTTATTTTTTTAAAATCTATTTGGTGAAAATTTGAAATTTCAATGCAGTAGTACTTAAATTTTAGGAAAAAAAAGAACTGTATGTCTGACCACCCTAACCATAATAAAATGATAATATTTTTTTATAAGATTTTATATATAAGTAGAGAAATCATGTCCATATGTGATGCATACTATTTTGTAATTTTTTTCCAAGTAAATAATTAATTATGAATTTTTTATTACAACTTTTAAAAAATATAAAAACTCGTATGTCTAACCACCTTAATTTGGACAAAACTTCATGAAATTTAATTTTTATTTTTTTAATCCTATAGTATGTGAAGTATAGAATGTGACACATGTTTCAGATTCCAAAAATGTGATATTGTTTGAAAACTATAGATTTTTTTCAATCATCTTATTGATCAACACTTTAGTTGTAATTCTAGTAGAAAATGAATAATAATTATTTATTAAATTCAAAGTAATGCATAATTTAAATTGGTTGAAATCTAAGAATCTCCTCTAAAAACCCTTTTCATTTCATCAATTTTGGGTAAAAAACAGTCATCAACTACATACCCTACAAATACCCATAATATCGCTTTTTTTTTGTCCATCATGATCCTGCACAGACCCATGTGAGGATTAAATTAAATAATGGGTGCTGCCACAATAATGGGTTACACTTTTCGGGACATCCTGATTTTTGCCTGAAATCACATATTTTTAGAAAATACAATGATTTATGACTTTAAAGGTTCCATTTAAATTATGTTAATTAAAGAGGGATTGATCAAACCCCCTTAGATCAAACCCCCTTGGATAGAACCTTATTAGATTTAAACCATACCTATAATCGAGTCTCCTCTACACCTCTCAAAATGATGATAAAAAATCACTTTTGATTTACCTTTTGGGTGATCAAATGAATTCATTTAAAATTTATTTTTTGTAAGCCTATAGCCCTTATTATAAGTTTCCCAAAAAGTATAATTTTAAATATGTTTAATTTGATTATTATATTTTTTTTTTATTTCTTGTGAATATAGGATTTTTTATTATTATTATTTTTTTTTTAGACTGCAGGAATCGGGTAGCACGACCCCCTATAAACTTGTGCACCTGGTAAACTTTTTAACGCGGCAATTCGGTACCACGGACGGGGGAGACTAGAACTCGGACTGCAGAGCCACAACAGAATTACTTAGCCAACCGAGCTAGGGCCCCACCCTGAATGTAGGATTTTCAATGAACATCAAGTTCTTTATTTCACACATACAAAAAATAGAAAAATAGAGAAAAAATTCTAAAAAATACATGTCCACTAGGTATTGATGTCCTTATTCCAACAAAAAGAATAAGTTAATTCAAATGAATACAAATAAAGTTATGCGTGCTGAAGTACACCTCTATCCAAATTATAATTACGATGACTTGAAAAATTAATTAAAAAAAAATTATGAAACAAAAAATTATGAAAAAATATCCATCCCCTAGATATTGGTGTGAAAAAATTGTATTTTAAAATTTATAATTGTATCCTATCTATAAAAAAAGTTACATGGGCCAAAGTAAACATCACTTTTTAAAAATGCTAATTAGTAAAAAATATAAGTTATTAAAAATTACATAAAATGATTCACAATTTATTTTTTAATTTTTTTAAAAAAATATAATTAGAATCTACACAAAATATCTAACAAATAAATAGTTTGATTCACCTTAAAAACCTTAATGGTTTAGCTGTTATAGGTGTAAGAACGTGAATGTCTAGTGAAAAATCCTGATTTTAATGTCAAGTTTGGCCAAAAATTGTAACCAATTATTGTGGGATCACCTATTCAATTATTTAATTAAAAGAGGAATTTAATCAAATAAATTGATTTATTTGATTAAAAAAATAATTTGATATTAATTAGTTAGATTTAGATGCATGATGTTGATCTTGCATGTCTACAGTTAGAATAATTGTTTCCCTTGGCTATTCGACACCAAGGTTACCTGAATCACTAATGAGTGTAATGGGGCCAATGAACTATAAGCCAAACTAGGGCTATACTCATAATTATGTTGACTGGTTCCTTATGCCACGACCTACTATTGTTAGGGCATATAGTTGTGATCAACCATCACACATTTTTCCAAAATTTGTACCTACAAGAATAGGCTTTTTAGAGTTCATGTGACAGATGCTTTGGATGGAGCATGTTTTAATGAAGAATCAAAGAAAAGGAACATTCTTTCCTAATTTAATAGCATTTGAGGAATTTTTTGTTGGATTTGACATGTTGGAGGAACTACAAAGGTTTATGAGGGTCAATTATCCCCTCAAGTCTAGAAAGGAGAGAGTATGTGACCTAGAGGGTCACATTAATATGATCTAAAGGAATTCGCTAGCAAAGATGGCTATATCTCATGTATTTGACCCTAAGGAGGATGTAATAAGGAATTTGGTATATTTTGATGATGTATTTCAGACTAGAAAGAGATGGATAATGATGATGAGGTGGGAAGATCAAAAGAAGTATTTGGGATCCAATGAGGATTGATCATCATCATCACAAAGAAAGATTAATCATACAGTAAAAGCTTTTCCAAAGTCTTAGATGACCATGGGATTTTACTCGAAGACTAACATATCAACACACAAGTTTGTTTTTTAGTTATTTTAGTTATGATTAATTTCATAATTATGTTTTGTCACCAAATGATATGTCCTTTTGTCTAAAGCTTGTTGCCTCTCGTATAAATAAGAGAGACCAAGACCAAAAGGAAACATTAGAAGATATAGGAGATAGAAAAAGTAGCAGGCAAATAGGGATAATGTCTACATTTAAAAATACCATGATGCATGTATGAAATTTTTAAGGAATCAATGAAAGAACTCTAGTTTTATGGCATGATACTAGTGTCAATTGTTTGTTGAATTAAATAAAAAATATTATCAGGTTGTCTCAAAGGTTGATATTTCTTTGTTATTTAAATTGATATGTCAAGTATATACTCAATTTATCAATGCACATTTGATGTACTTGTGTGATATGATTAATTGGTTCTTTCAAGCAAAGATCAAATCCTTCCAGTCATTCATAGTAATTTGACAGTGTCATTTGGATCACTGAGAAGAACCTTGTCATTACATTCTTGCATGTTTATACAAGTTATAAACTAATATTGGTATGCCAAACAATTAAAATTTCTACCAAATACAAGCCACTCAGCTTATACTTTCATTTGACTCCATATACCCAGCAAGTCATTAGTCTCACTCATTTTATTTATTTAGTTTCATTTAATTCATTTCAAAACCTCACATTTGTTAACCAAACATATCAAAAAATTTCCTTGATATTTCTTATACAATTCATACCAAATAGGTTTGCATCTCTCCACTTCCAATTGTCATTATGGAAAGATTGTTTAAGCAATAAACACACAGTCTAAGTATACTCTACTTGCATAGGTATACCCACCTAGGTTTGGCAGAGCCTAAAGAGAAGAAGGTTCAAATTTATCATTTGGCCTTATACGTCAGCCAAAAACATATCAAGAGATTGGCAACCTCTTGTGGTTTCAAACCAGCATTTTTGACACCTAATAGTTTGGTGACTTTGCTTGGGAGTCAACTCAAAGTTAGGGCCTTTGTCATAGAGTCAAAAATATTACACAAGACTCCGCTAGGAATAATAGGAAGTTATAAAATTTTCTCACTTCCACATAAGTGAGTGGCAACTCTGAAAAAATAAAGTACACATCATATCATCACAGTAGTTCATAACATCTAGGGTAGAAGGTACTTATAAAAAGGAGTTCCTAGTGACAATAGTAAATGGACACATAATAATAATGATAAAGGTAAGAATATGTCTGATGAAATGTGCATGAAAAGGATAAAACATTAAAACCTCACTTTGAGACATATTATCTCTATGATACATTGACAAGTGAAAATAACTCATTTGGAGAATCTCACACTCCTAAAGATAAAAAGAATCCACTTTATCAACCAGATCCTAAGAAAGATGAAGAATTCATGGCTGAACTCGAGGCTAAAAGAATCAGGAGACAACATGAATATGATTAGGGAATGGAAGGAAATTAGAATTTTCCTATTGATAATGCAGCCCCTAAAGAAAGTTATGAATTTATGACTAAGGAGGAATTAAATGCATAGTTGGAGTGGGTATGTGCAGAATCATGATGGACCAAAAAGTGGCAATATGATGGGTATGTGTAGGGTATATGGCTAACAAATTTTTTCTTACCAAAAATTGATGAAACGAAAAGGGTTTTTAAAGGATATTCTCAACTTTCCACCAATATAAATTATGCTTCACTTTGAATTTAATAAATAATTATTATTCATTTAATATTTTAGTTACGACTAAAGTCCTGATTGATAGGTTGATTAAAAAACATCTATATCTTTCAAATGGTATCACATTCTATGCTTCGCATACTATAGGATTAAAAAAAATTGAATTTCATAAAGTTTTGACCAAGTCAAGGTGGTCAGACATACAAGTTTTTATATTTTTTAAAAGTTGTAATAAAAAATTCATAATTAATTATTTACTTGGAAAAAATTACAAAAAAATATGCATCAAATCGGGACATGATCCCTCTACTTATATCTAAAATCTTATAAAAAAATATTATCATTTTATTGGGGTTAGGGTGGTTAGACAAGCACCTACTTATTTTTTCCCTAAAATTTAAGTACTACTGCATTGAAATTTCAAATTTTCACCAAATAATTTTTTTTTTAAATAAACCTATTAGTTTCTAAACTACATTAAATCTGCTACACATTCTATTCTTACATATTTTTGAAATAATATAGATAACTTATTCAAACTTTTATGTCAAGTTGCCTAACTCTGATTTTTTTTAAAAAAATTCCATTTAAGGGCCTATTTTTTCCATGATGATCTTGCACATGCCCAAGTATGAAAGAAAAGAAATGGAGAGATGAAAATAAAAATATGAATAAACACTTCAAGGGATAAAAGAACTTCAGGATTTGAAGTTGCAAAGGGCCTAGTTTGAAGCTCAAATAGCTAACCTCCCTAAATATATACCACCTCACAGGCAAGGGAATAATAATAATGTAGGAATTTCAAATCCACCAAAAGCATCTCAAGAGCCATTTGGGAATGAAAAAAATTCATCAAATGCTCCACCAAGAAATCCATAACAAAACCGAAGTGCTCATCCACCCCTTGGTCAACAATATGTGCCACCACCTATGCACAATACAATAATCTGTTATATCAATATCAACATCCTCAAAACCCACCTCCTCAATAATACACCAACCATGATCAGACAATTTGACTTAGCAGGATTCCAAATATACCCTTACCCTATGGATAGTAGTTGGGGAGGTCTTGTCCCAAAATGTATAAGTAGTGTTGTCACTACTAAGGAGCACGTAAGGAGTTTCAATACTTTTATCCAAGATTTGGATATGCAGTATGAAGATGTACATATGAGATTGTTTATGAAGTAATTAAATAAAGAAGTAAGAGATTGGTTTAACATTTTTCCAACAACTTCTATTGATTCTATTCAAGAATTTCATGATCAATTTCTTGAAGAGTATGGGAACCAATGTGCACTAGAGTTTTCCCTACATGAATTAATAAGCATACAGAAACATCAGAATGAGTGAGTTTATGAATTTAACCAAAATTTCTACATATTACATAATAAAATACCTCTTGGATCTAAATTGAAAGACCCTGTAACATTAATTATTTATCTAAAAGCATTTGATCCAAAGACAAGATATGAGCTTAGAGGTGCCCCAAAAATTTAGTTAAAGCTATAAAAAATGGCATTGAATATTGAAAATAATAGAAAGGCTATTGGGATGATAAGTAAGAGAGATAATCCTAGGGTTCCCTAACATTTCAACAATCCTCAACATAGGAAAGAAAATACATATATAAATGAAAGGCCTAGGCCACATGATATGTCGTATAATACAAACTTGAAGGATAGAAATCCTATGATGGATAAGCCTAAGAGTAAGGACACCCCTGATCCTTTAAAGAAGAGAGGAGCATACATGGTGAACAATAATCCTAGGTGTCATGTTTGTGACTTGATGCATTCCCTTGATCATTGTATTGTGGCTCAGTCAATACAAGAAGATGAAATTCGAGTAGATAGTAATGAAGGGGATCACACAATATATTTAACTTCCCACACTCATCCCATTGAGAAAAAATATTCATCCTCAGAAGAAGGTTATGAATATGATGTTGTTAACTAGAAATACAATATTCATATGGTTGAACAATAGGTATTTTCTTATTCTAAAGAAGGAAATGATGAACAATACCCTTTTGGTGCACCACCTCAATGCATTATAAGGAGACCAATTGAGGAATATATTGGGAAGTTAACAATTGCTGCAGCGGAATAGGAAAAAATAAAACATTGGTTGAGTAACAAAACAGTAAATGAAGGTGAAGGTGTTCTGAGAGGGATATTTGTGAAAGAAAAAACACAGGGAGCGCTGAAAATATCAGCTTGATAAGAATGAAGAAAGTCATGTCCAGAAGGAGGAAAGCAAAGAGTTGCACAAAAATAAGCAAAATCCTAATGAAACAAAGAAAAGAGAAAAAGAGGAGAGAAAAGGAGATTCACTTGAACATAAGAGGATTATCAAAATAGAGAGTGTCTCTTTTGATTTTACACAAGCTTTATCCTAGGTAAAAATGTTTGTACCATTACTTGAAATGATGAGAATAAAAGAGTATAGGGATAGTGCTATTTAGTTGATATCTAATGGAAATAATAAAAACATGAACTTTGAGAACAAGGGGACCAATAAGATCAGCAATAAGAAGGAAAAGATAAATGTTCTAGAGGTTTTTCTAGGAGATACATTGATAAATCCTACACAATTTGATCTATTCTTTACCACATTACTTATAAATAAAAACCTGGTAAGGAACTGTATGATAGATTATGGTGCTACTATCAATCTCATGCCAGTAGGAGTTATGAAACAACTTGGCATGTGGATGGATATCAGTGGTGGTAAGTGTTATTCCATGGACAACAAGCATGTCCCAATGGTGGGAGTCATGAAATATGTGGAAATAAAACTAGTTTCTTATCCACAAGCAACTTATAGTATTGAAATAACTGTGATTGATACACCTCCTCATTTTGGGATACCTGTATCAAGACAATGGATTGTAGCCGTTGGAGGAAATGTATAGTTTGACTTGTCATATGCCACTATACCTATTAATGGTGAAGAAGTCAAGTTATATAGAGAACCAAGAATGAATAAAATTTTGGATTATGTTCCTCAAGATCAATTAAATTTCTTTTGTGACATAGATTTGGGAAGTTTTAGAATATAGCCTTCTCAACTTGAACTAGTAAATATTGATCTAACTAACAAATATGTTTCCAAGAATCAACATGATGTGTGGAAGATGTATTTAGATGGAGCATGTATCCAAGAAGGTAATGGAGTAGAGATAGTGTTTATTTCACCTAAAGGTATTACATTTAAATATTCATTCTTGTTAACATTTGAATGTACAAACAATATAGTAGATTATGAATCCCTACTAATTGGTTTGAATATGGCCATCAAACATAGGATCAAACTACTAAATATTCTAGGAGATTTTGAATTGATTATTTTGCAAGTTAGATAAAAATATGCTGCAAAAAACAAAAAGGTTAAAATAGTATAGGAACGTTGTATGGGATACAATTGAATTGTTTGATGCTTTCTCAATTGAATGGATAGACAGGTCCAAAAATTTGATGGCAGATTTTGTAGCTAATGTAGCCCTAAAAAGAGATGATATCACCTTGGTAGGAATATATCAAGTTGAATTTAAAACAAGGCATGCCATCCCTGACAATATATATGGCTGGAAAGTTTTCAACAATGACATTGATCTTGTGAAGTTTCTCCATTGTATAGACCAATACATGAAGCTCGAGAGATTTACTTCAATGCCTTTGTTGAAGAAATAGATGGGAAACATACAATATTTGGAAAAGAAGTTTTGCAGCTTAAGACTAACAAACTTCTGAAAGGACTTGTTGCAATAGAAAGGGTTTATGATGGAAATGATTAGCCTCTCATGAAGAAGACACCAATGAAAAGAAAAGATGTTGAGGAAGTCAATCTGGGGACTGAAATAGCACCCAAAAAGGTATATATTGGAAAGAAAATAAGTCCAATAATTAAAAAAATGTTGATTGCATTATTGAGGAAGTACAAGCATGCTTTTTCTTAGTCTTATGAGGATCTTAAGGCCAATAAGGAAGACTTATTCCAACATGAGATTCCACTAAAACTTGATACAAAACCATTCAGGCAAAAGTAGAGACCCATCAACCCAACTTTGGAGCCTAAAATGCAAGAAGAGTTGGAAAAAATTAGAGATGGAGGAATTATCAAGCCCATTAGACATTCAACATGAGTCTCAAACTTGGTACTAGTAAGAAAGAAAAATGGGGATATTAGACTATGTGTATACTTTAGAAATTTAAATTTTGCTTCCCTTAAAGATAATTACCCTTTCCCAAATATGGAAGCCATACTACATAGAGTAATAGGCTGTGAGTTGTTAATGATGGATGGATTTTCTAGCTACAGCCAAGTCAAATTTCAAGAGTCTGAGCAATATAAGACAAATTTTACTATGTCATGGGGGACATATGTCTATGTGAGAATGTCATTCAGTCTCACAAATGTAGGAGAAAATTTCCAAAGGGCCATGGATGTGGAATTTGTAAATTTAATCAATGCTATAATGGTAGTATACTAGGACGAGCTCACTTCTTATTCCAAAAGGGTAGAAGACCATGTAGAACACTTGGAAAAAATATTCATTAGGGCTTTGGAATATGGTATCAGTCTCAACCCTAAGAAATGCCACTTTGATGTCATAGAGGGTAAGATTTTGGGGTATATTGTATCAAAAGAAGGGATTATAATAGACCCTAAAAGAGTAGAAGCCATAGATATAATCCCCATTCCTAAAACTATCAAATCTATTCAATCATTTTTTGGGAATATTAACTTTGTTAGGAGGTTTGTCTCAAATTTTGTAGAAATTGTTAAGCCTATATACAAATTGTTGAAGAAGGGAGAAAAAATAGACTGGACTGGAGAAGCCCTAGAAGCCTTTATATCAATCAAAAAATCCATCAAAGAATCCCTCATTCTAAAATCTCCTAATTTTACCAAACTTTTCAAATATTCTCTTTTGCCTCATTTCACACCATAGCAACTATTATGTTACAGAAGAATGATAAAGGCCATGAGCAACATGTATCCTTCTTTAGAAAATCATTGCAAGGAGTAGAATTAAAGTATGATATTATGGAGAAACAAGCTTATGCATTGGTCAAAGAAAAATAATAATTTAGATCATATCTAGTTGGAGCCAAAGTAATTGCATATGTACCACATGCACTTGTGAAGGATATCTTAGTACAAATAGAGGTGAGAGGGAAAAGATGTAAATGGATCAATAAGATCCAAGAATTTAATATGGAAATTCATATTACAAAGTTAGTAAGGGAACAAGGTTTGGCCAAACTAATGGCACAAACAAACATTAAAGCCAACCAAATTTGTCATGTAGAAAATGAGGATGGTGTAGTTGCAAGTATTGAACATACTTCTTGCTATACAAACATAGTGTATTATTTTAGACACATGAAGTTCCATAAAGGATTGGATGATAATTAGAGGAGAACATTAAAGTTACAAGCATCTAAGTATGTATTCATATAAGGTGACCTATTTTGGAAAAATATGGATGGAGTGTTGTTATTGTGTCTAGATGAATCACATGAAAAACATGTCCTAAGGGAGATGCATGAATGAGTGTGTGGAGGTCATTATTCTACCAAAACAACTACACATAAGATTTTGAGGGTAGGCTATTACTGGCCTAATGTTTTCAATGATTCTTTTTTTATATGTAAGAAGGTGTGAAGCTTGCTATAAATTCACATGAAAGATGAAATATCAGGGAGCCCTACCAATTATACCTCTACAAGTAGAAACCCCTTTTCATCAATGGGGATTGATTTTATTGGGGAAATATAGGAAAAATCAAGTGGATGACATAAATGGATATTAGTAGCTACTGATTATTTCACTAAATGGGCAGAGGAAATCCCAACAAAACAAGAAACAAGTAAGGTCGTAATGAATTTCCTTATGGATAATATCATAACCACATTTGGTACACTAGTAAGATTGATCACAAATAATGGGATGTGTTTTAGGTCTAATGAATTTAAGAACTTCTGCAACACATATGGTATTACTATTTCTTATGCTACCCCTTAACACCCATAAGAAAATGGTTAGTTAGAATCGAGTAATAAGATCCTTTTGAAAATCATAAGAAGGATGCTAGATGGAAATAATAAGGCTTGGGACTCAAAGTTAAGAATGGTTGTGTGGGTGGACAAAATTACTATGAAAAAGGTAACTGGAAAGTATCCATTTCAACTAGTGTATGGGACACAAGCCAGGATGTCATTGCAAAACCTTTTGCCAATTTATAATTTCATCCTTCAAGAAGATTTGGACATCCTAGAACCAATGGAGGAAAGAATGGAGCAACTTGTAGAGCTTGATGAAATAAGGAGAATAGCTCAAAAGAAAAATGTAAAGTTGCAATCTCAAATGAAGTACCTTTTTGATAAAAAAGCCACAAATAGAAAATTTGATGTGAGTGATTTGGTGTTGATGTGGAATGCTAGGTGTCAGGAGAAGGGAAAGCATGGAAAATTTGAAGCCTTGTGGTTAGGTCCTTTTTTTATCATTGGAAAGGGAGGAGAAGATTCTTATTATTTGCAAAATATGTTAGGTGAAGAGAAAGAATTGCCAATACACCATGGGAAATTTCTAAAACACTTATTTTCTTGAGTACAGAGGATTGAGGATTGATAGTGCATGGAAAATTCTTAACAAACCTCTTAAAATAATTTCTTTCCATGCATAGTAGTTTAGGAAATCAAAAAGGGACTAGGACTTGCCAATGCATGGACAATCCTAGAGTTCTCTTATCAAAAAAAAAAAATTCTCCATGTATAGTAATGTAGGACCATTTCCACCTCCATATCCTTCTTCCATCCTCACTACCTTCCATTCTTCGTATCTTCTGAAATCTTGGTCTATGCCTAGAGATATTATGGATTCTTGTAGTGATTAGTAAATCACTCATCCCCAATTGGAGCCACTATTGGAACTAGAATTTTTATAAAAGTTCTAAAGATTTTATCAATTGAAATCCAAAATTCATGCCATCATTTTCATGAAAATATCACATTATTTCCATCTATGAAGCTCAATTTTCCTTTTACTGCTATACCACTACCTCATTGGTTACACTACATAGCCCTCACCTCATACATCTTTACTATATCCTTTTGCAAAATACCTCACGGTATCATAGTAAATGAAGCTAGCACTATACTCTATCACGTTTATCCTTTACCACTTCACTATGGAGGGTTAGAGCACAACCCATAGTAGATCGGTATAATAAAGGATAGTGATAAAAGGAGACCTCTATACCGTGGAGGGTTAGAACAAGACTTGTGATAGAGCGGTATACTTCAAAGTAATAACAAGAGGAGACACCGCTATACCACAAAGGGTCAGAACATAGCTTATGGTAAAGTGGTATACTAAGGAGAAGTAATGAAATGACACTGGGATACTGCATGAAGGAGAAAGGTAGCCAATAGTAGAGCGGTATAGTAATATATGTACACTACAATACCATAAGGAAGACAAAGGTGATGTGCAGTAGAGTGGTTTACTAAAGGGAAACAAAACATACCACGGTACTGTAGAGTGAAAAGTGGCACGAGGTAACATGGTAAGACAGCCATTGAGACATTTTAAGCATGCTAGTCACATTAGTCAACTTCGAATATGAAATTGAGCTCGATACAAAGATTTGAATGATGTGAATTTATGATTTGAGAGTTATTGTGTCTTGGTGTGTAGATAAATGAAGTAAATTGAGATTTCTTATCATAATAGTAGAGACCAAGTGTAGACGAGCTCAAGGTGAGTAAGTGAAGGGAATTCTCTAAGGAAAACTATATTTCCAAGTAAGCTTTGTTCATCACTCTTTAAATTTATAGACAATGTCACCAAAGAAAGTAGTAGAGCTAAAAAATATGAAGCCAAAGCTAGTCAACCCTCTTTACAATCACCATTGCTTGTTTTAGTACCTGGATCAATAGATAAGGGGTCAAAGAAGGTTTTTAGAGACTTAGCTCAAGGATGTAGACACCCTATGGTTCCTTAATCAGGCAAGAATTCTATAGAAACATGAATGATAAGCTCCCAACATCAAACCCATGGACCCTTGATTTAGCCAAATTGATTGTTCCAAATGTTTTTGTTGATATTGAGATGATTAAATCACTCAACCATAGTTACCATGCCCCAAAAAAAATTCCCAGGATTCCAGATGGTGGGTGTTTGGTCGATGTCTCAAGGGAGGCCATTAAATAAATGCTTTAACCTGAACAAACAAGTTGTTACAGAGCTAAATTTGGGAAAAGTCGAACAAGAGTACAAGAGGCTAAGGAAAACCTATAGAAGTGATGAGCTCCACCTACACATGAAGAGGGGTGAAAATAAAATAATACTCCCTATCCCTTCCTCAAGAGTGGAGCCTTTCCTAGTGTCAAAGATTCAGGTTTACTTCAAAAACACCTATCACACATTATGTCAAGTTCTTGGGCTAGATGCAAAAGATAATATGCCAGTTGGATTGATGAGGATGGATATGATCATTCATCATCTAGAGTCAAATGTAGAATTTTATTTTTCCTTTATGATTGAAGAAAAAATACATGAGGGTTTGTTGCAAGTAAAAGAGGCTAAGGCTCTTATGGACTTTACAAAATATTCCTTGTTATGTCATTTTATTTTATATCAAAATGAAACAAAATGGACCTAAAGGATGAAGTTGTCCACACAAGAGAATAGAATTAGACTACCTATATAGAATTAGTGCTACATCTAGGATAGTAGGTGCATAAAGTGTGTTTCTCTTGTGTTTATAGATGATTTTGTTGTTAGAATAATTGATGCCCTAAGATATTCAACACCAAGGTTACCTGAATCACTAATGAGTGTAATGAGGAAAATGCAGTATAAGCCAAACAAGGGCTATACTCATAATTATGTTGATTGGTTCCTTGTGCCACAAAATACTATTATCAGGGTGTACGGTTGTGACCAAGCACCGCACATTTTTCCAAAATATCTACCTGCATGAATAGGATTTTTAGAGTTCATGTGGCAAATGATTTTGATGGAGCATGATTTAAAGAAGAATCAGAGAAAAGGCACATTCTTGCTTGATTTAACAGTGTTTGAGGAATTGTTTGTTGGATCTAACATGTTAGAGGAACTACAAAGGTTTATGAGGGTCAATTATCCCCTCAAGTATAGAAAGGAGAGAGTATGTGACCCAGAGGGTCACATTAATATGATCTAAAGGACTTTGATAATAAAGAGTGCCATATCTCATGTATTTGACCCTGAGGAGGATGTAATAAGGAATTTGGTATATTTTGATGATGTATTTCAGAATTAAAAGAGATGGATAATGATGATGAGGTGGGAAGATTAGAAAGAGAAGTATTTTGGCTTCAATGTGGATTGATCATCATCATCACAAAGAAATATTAATTATACAGTAAAAGCTTTGTGCAGGTCTTAGATAACCATGAGATTTTACTCGAAGACTAGCAGATCATCAAACAAGTTTGTTGTTTAGTTATTTTAGTTATGTTTAATTGCATAATTATGTTTTTTTACCAAATCATATGTCCTTTTCTTTAAAGCATGTTGCCTCTCATATAAATAAGAAAGACCAAGACCAAAAGGAAACATTTGAATATATAGGAAATATGAAAAGTAACAAGTGAATAGGGACAATGTCTACATTTAGAAAGACCATGATGCATGTATGAAAGTTTCAAGGAATCAATGAAAGAACTCTGATTTTGTGTCATCATACTATTGTCAATTTTTTTTTGAATTAGCTAAAAAGTATTATCAGGTTGTTTCCAAGGTTGACATTTCTTTGTTATTTAAATTGATATATCAAGTATATACTCAATTTATCAATGCACATTTGTTGCACTTGTGTGATACGATAAATTGGTTCTTTCAGGAAAAGATAAAATCCTTCTAGTCATTCACAGTAATTTGGATGTTTCATTTGGATCACTAAGAAGAACCTGGTAATTGCATTCTTGCATGTTTATACAAGTTATAAACTAATATTGGTATGCCAAAAAATTAGAATTTCTACCAAATATAGGGCACTCATCTTAGACTTTCACTTGACTCCATATACCCAGAAAGGCACTAGCCTCACCCATTTTATTTATTTAGTTTCATTTAATTCATTTCAAGACCTCACATTTGTTAACCGAACATTTCAAATTTTACCTGGATATTGCTTATACAATTCATACCAAATAGGTTTGCATCTCTCCACTTCCAATTGCCATTGTGGAAAGATTGCTTAAACAAGAAACACACAATCTAAGTTTGTTCTACTTACATAGGTATACCCACCTAGGTTTGGTAGAGCCTAAAGAGAAGAAGGTTCAAATTCATCATTTGGCCTTGTATGTTAGCCAAAAACATATCAAGAGAGTGGCAACCTCTTGTGCTTTCAAACTAGTGTTTTTGAGACCTAACAAAGTGTTTAGATTATGCTCAGGTACGTGGTTCACATTTCTCTTATGTTTATTCTATTCCTATGCAAATTTGAAGGCATGTTGATGGTGATCTGATGATGATACAATATGAGTTTCAGTTTCTGTTCAGATGGTACGTAGAAGTTGTCCACTAGTATATGTGTTCTACCGATAGTGTTAGTGTTTTGTGGACTGGGAGAAATCTTTTTTCTCCACAATCCTTTGTTGTTTTGTTTTATATCATGTAGATCTAGTAGATGTCTTGTGAAGGTCTTTCCTATGCTTTGGAAAATATTTTTGGAGTTTTATAATCCGAAAATCATGTTTCAGTGTTTCTGTGTGAGTCCGCACAACTTGGATTGACTGGTGAAAGGAGTTCAGTGTTTGAAGCCTATTGTTGTTGTTGCAGATGTATTTGGAAGATTCTAAGATTTATTCTCATGCATAATGAAGCATTTTGCATTGTCTGTGTGTCATCTTGTTGGGAAGCGTGTGCATCATTGATAATTTGTGTTTTTATTAGGTTTGGTCGACCTAGTGTTTACAATTCATTCAAAGAATAAAATTTAATTAAGGAAGCATGTAGAAGATTCAAGAATATTATTTTTATGTTTTTATTGGTCCACTCTTATTCTTCTCCATTGCAAGAATTTAGAGTTATTGACCTACTTTGAATTTATGAAATGACGTATTGTGGTCCATTTTGGTAAATGTTTCTAAGGTTGAGAATGGTATAAAAGCAAGGCGATTTGTAAAGAATTGTATGCCAGTGTGATGCAAAGTGATAAAAGTGTGCCATAAATCATAAGAGTAGAAGTGTGTGTGAGTGAGTTTTGAAAGAATTTTTTCAGTGTACTGAAGGAAGTGAATTGAAGGTTTCTGTAATCCTGTGAATGTGCTTTAAATGTTGTGGTGGATCTTTTGTTCTCCTTTGTATCTATAGGTAGTGAGCCTCCCTATTGGATAGTGAGTCCTCTTTTGGGTAGTGAGCCTTTGTATTCAATTTATAATCTTTATATTGTTAGTTAACCCTCACCGCAGTTTTTCCCTTATTGGGATTTCCATGTAAAAATATGGTGTTCATTGTGTTGATTTATTTTCTGTTATTTTTGTTTCATGCTAATATTTAATAATATAATAGTGTGGTTGAAAATTTGATAAGTGATAAAGTTTTAAGTTTGAACTTTTGTGACAACTGATTCACCCTCCCCTATCAGTTATCATGTGCCTGTTTAACAAATTGGAAGAAGTATACATAGAACAACTAGTAGTATTTCTATTATTATATAAATCATACATGGTCTACAAATTGAAGAAAGCATTATTTGAATTGAAGCAAACACCTAGATCTTGGTATGCAAGGTTAGACAAGAACTTGTTGTAGTAGGGATTCAATAAATTTATCGTAGATAGAAATATTTACTTCAAAGATGAAAATAATCAAATCTTGATTGTGGTTGTGTATGTTAATGACATAATATTTGGAGGAAATGAAGCTATGTGTAAGAAATTTACAAAAGAGATGCAAAAATATTTGAAATGTCAATTTTTGGGTAGATGAATTTCTTCCTTGGGCTACAAATCAATCAAACAAATAAAAGTATTTTCATTTCACAATCAAAGTATGTCAAGGAAATATTGATGAAGTTTGCAATGGAAGATTATAAATTGGTAATTACCACTATAGTTACTAGTTGCAAGCTGAGCAAGAATGATGAATCTCTTAAGGCTGATCAAAGCATGTATAAATCAATGATTGGAGGGATTTTATATCTAACTACTTCTAGAACTTCTATCATGCATGCAATATGTCTTGTGGCTATATTTTAAGAAGATACTAGAGAGTCACATGTTGCAAAAGTGAAGTGGATATTCAAATACTTGGAGTGCACTCCAAATCATGGCTTGTGGTATCCAAAGGAAACTAACTTTACTCTAAGTGCTTACACTAATACAGATTGAGTTGGATGTGTAAATGATAGGAAAAGTACAAGTGGTGTGGAATTATTGGTTGCTACAGTCAGTATGAGTGAGTGTTGTCATTATGCAGTCTTTTTCTATTGATTTAGTATGGTGTGTTCTCCCGAGGGGAGTATGTGTACAGTATTTTGATATTAATGGGAGATATGCAAGTTTGTTTCTCTTTGTCATTCATGAAAAAGTAGGATGAGTCATGTGAAAAATGAGTTGAGCTAACTGTGAATGGGGGAGAGAGTAATGTGTAAAAGAGATAATGAGTTGGTATGGAGCACAATATTAAGGATCAAAGATGTTATATTTGTTGTTGATTGTTTTTCACATCATGTGTTGCCATCAATGACAAATGGGATATTTTTGTAAGCATGTGTAGTTGGTGTTATAATTGAGTGTTCAAAGTTATTTCTTCCAAAATTTGGTGTGTTGGATCTTTGTGCAAAGGAGGTTGTTTTCACCATTTTGTGAACTATGTATTGCAGAGGTGTTTAGGAGAAATGGTTTTTCTCTGTATTTCTTTGTAGAGCAGTTTCAGGTCTTACAAATCTGGAAAGGTGTTGATAGTGTTTATATATCTCTTCAATAGAATTTTGTTGAGGTTTGGTGCTTTGAAAGTCACTTTCTTGAGTTGCAGTGTATGGAAGAATTATCTAATTATACTAGGTGTGTACATTCTTCAAGTGAAATTTTGTGTGAATATTTTTATGGGATTTTATGGTGTTTTTGGAATATTCTAGATTATGTTCAAGTGAAATTTTTTATCTACAAGTTGTTTTTGGATCAAAAGAAGTTTATAATTAATTGTTTAATGGTGTTTAGATGGAGTTTGATCAACCTTGGGTGTTTACACTAATTGCAGAGTTGCTTCAGTGTTTGTGGAAGCATGGAATGATATGTATGAATGGATTTAGGTCTGATTTCAAGTGTGTTGTGGTATTCCTTTATTCCTTCCCACCACAAAAATATTTTGGTGTTGAACTTTAATTTGAATTTGCATAGTTGAGATGTATAGCCAACCTTGGAGAATGTTTTCAAGGTTGAAGATGGTATAAATATGTGTTGAGTTGTTGAGGGATGATAAGATATATGTTTGTGATGAAAATGATACAAATTAAAAAGTCGTGAGGTGCAAATTAGTGAAGTGCAGTGTGAGCTTTCATTTGTTAGATTACTAGATGTAGTGAGAAGAAGGTTTCTACAATCTTCAGTAAGACTATGAAGGTGCTAGTGATGTTGTGGTGGACTTTTCTATTGCATTGAGATGGATTTTTGACTGTAACATTCTTCTCTATCTTCTTTTCTATTTTGGTAGTGAGCCTTTCTTTCTTCTAGGTAGTGATCCCTATAAAATTGATTCCTTTGTAATCAATGTTGATATCACTTTACATTGTTAGCTAATCCTCATAATGGTTTTTCGCTTCTTGGGTTTTCCACATAAATCTATTATTTCTTTGTGCATGGTGTTGCTTTGGTTATCTACTTTCATTCTAACAGATTAAGGGTTAATTAAATTAATGTAGATTTGAATGTTTGTGAGGTTTTGAAGTTTTAAGGTACACCTGCTTCACTGTCTGTTCTCAATTTTCTTGTGCATTCAACATGGAGGTAGTTT
This sequence comes from Sequoia sempervirens, assembly GCA_007258455.2. Taxonomy (NCBI): domain Eukaryota; kingdom Viridiplantae; phylum Streptophyta; class Pinopsida; order Cupressales; family Cupressaceae; genus Sequoia; species Sequoia sempervirens. The sequence continues at coordinate 744,920,669 of VDFB02281492.1, read as the reverse complement.
CTTTTTGAAAATTTACTAAATATTAAATCCAATTAAGTTGAAACTTCAAATAGAATGTGGAAGAAACATTTTAAATTCACAAATGCTTAAAGTAAAAGGATTTAAAAATTTTCTTCATCAAAAAATGTTTTTATGGTGAAAATGATTTAAGAATTTGAACAAAATCAGTGTGACAAAATAGGAATTATAAGAATTTATAAAAGATAATTATTATATTTAGTCCATTGATGAAGCTCCTTTTTATTTCCCTTAGAAAATTGGAGGTATTGTAGTTTGAGAATCTATTCTACTATGTGATGAGTAGGATGAATAGTTTACCTCATAGATCATTGGTGAATATATAGGATAAATGTATTATCCAAGTTTTGACCTTTTTCATGTGTTTATGGGAAATGTAATACCGTTTCTTCACTATTAAATATTACCTTTACAATATCTATTTGGCATGTGGCATTCATTAGAATATGCATTTTTATTAATTTACACTTATAGAAGCTAGCAAAATTTTTGTGGTCATTTGATTTTTATTGTAAATTTGGAAGCTCAAAAAACTTGGTTTAACCTTTGACAATTTACTTTGTTCCAATGTTTTAGTACTTTGAAGTTTCAAGGAGCTTGTGAGTCTCTAACAATCAACTTCATGCAATTATCTCCTAGGAATTTATTAATGTTTCAAGGATTAGAAGAATCTCATAACCTTTGACATACCATTACATTCAACCTCTCCATACTTTTTTAGGTGAAAAATACTTGATAAGTTTTAACTTTCACTTGTTGGTGAGCTGAAAAATGACTAAATATTATAGATGTTTCAAAGGGTTAGGGAACCTTGTAACTTGGTGATGATCTCTTCATTCTACTAAAATTTAAATAAAATCATCAAAAGCAAGAATACTTCATGCCTCATGCAAAACATAGGAAAATAGGGGAATCAAGTATCTCTTATTAGAGAAAAATATATAAGGTAATGTGTTGTTGAGTTGGAGATCAGGGAAATGCCTTAACTTTTACCTCATAGTATATAAATAAGGATAAGTCTAAACCTACAAACCAAAAAAATAATATAATGTATGGTGATACGATTTACGAGTTGGGGATACATCACAAACTATGTCATAAGGTTGTGGATAAAGGGATGAACAAAAAAAGGATTTTGAAGGAAAACTTAATAAAATGAATTAGGAATCAAGGATCAATAACAACAAATGTATAAATTTCTAACTATGAAGGGTATATAAATAAAAAAAAAGAGATTTAGGGATTGAGAGGACACCATACCTCATGCAATAAAGGTTACAATTAATATGATGATCATGATTTTGAATCTAAAAGGTAATATAGTGCAAAGCATCAAAGTTTTGGGTTTCAAGGTGAACCATAGATTTTTGGGAATGAAGTTTATAGGCTACTCTTGCAATCTTAGGATGTTTCACCTAAAAGGAGAGATAAATCTCACTAAAAATCAATGTGGTTCACTCAATCCAATGTATGTATGATGAATTTAAGACTAAATTCAGTGATCTAAATGAAAATAGATGATGAAATTTATTGATTAAGTATGCAAAATCTAAGAAATGTAACTTGTTTGAAAACACATTGTGTAATGCAAGAACACCTAGAAATGAATGCAAAATTGCAACAAATCTTAACAAAACTAAAAGTGTGCACTTGGAATATGGATGAAGAATGGAAATGGTTTTTGGAATGCTGCTAATGCTGATTTTAAGGCCTAGTAGGACTCATTCATCATTCCCGGTGAATCAGTCCAAGTTCTGCAAAATTGTTTTGAAACTTGTTTCAAACAAAAGGGTGTCAAAAAATGTAGAAAACCAAAAACTAACCTAAAAGTGGGACTCATTATCCACCCATGGAGAATGAGTCCACTTTTTAATTTTTGGATATTCAAAGGTGGAATTCAAAGATCTCGGTCTATACTTTAGACTTCTCCAGGTGTCTACTTCTAAAACTCTAACTTATGAGCCTAAAAGTGAGTTTTTGTTGATATGTTGACTTGTTCAACGATGCGAAGACCTAAAATTTTTTTATAATTGGTTCTTAATGATTTCCAAGCTTCGAAAATGTCTAAATCTACAAACACACAAGAAGAGAAGAGGAAATGTTGGATGTTAGGGCATGGGGGTTTACCTTGGTCAAACCCCTTTTAGGTAATTAAACCAAAATGGAGAAAGAATGTAAAGAAACATGAAATAATGGAATTTATTAACTTTCCATGAAGACTGATCTTGAATTTTTGTAGCAAACATGAAAAATATTCCCTTGAATGTCTAAAAATTGATGTTTTAATGCCTTGAAATGATAAAACCCTAACTTGCTTCAATTGAGATGGAAGAATGATGAATGTGTAATGAAGAATGAAAGTTATTTAGGGTTTATAGAGGTTATTTTATAGGAAATACACCTTATTAGCTCATAAATTGGATCCATAAGGTTGACATGTGAAAATAATAAACTTAAATTTCAATTTTTCCTAAGCTCAAAGGTAAAATATGAGTGAAATGGGACTCATTCGCCACCCATGGTGAATGGGTCCCACCTGGATCGGACTTATTCTCCATGGATGATGAATGATTCCCACAAGGGCCATTTTAACAACTAAGATGTGAGGAGATAAGGAAATAAGGTTTAAATTACAACTTTGTCAGGTATATCATCAAATATTGCCTTGGGATGCACAATATGGGTTAATAGGGGCCTATTAGTGATGATGTAAAGGTAAATTAGGTCTTAGGACATAGAATTCAATGTGAAAGTGTGATTAAGTACACTTTATAACATTAAAATGAGGTCCACATAGCCTAGGAAGGCACAAGAACCAATGTGAATGTGCAAGACACATTACAACACTAGTTTAACATTAATTTTATTTCAAAATCCTTCTAAATTGATTTGATAATGTTATTAAAAAAATTTTAAAATGTTCAATTAGGGAGAAATGGGTTCATTAAGTCTAGAAAAGCATGAAAGTCTCTAGCAACACTTTACAACACCTTCACAAGACATCGTTAAAAGCATGTTATTCAATTTTCAAGGGTCCAAGACCTAGTGTGGATGCATAAAATGCGTCACAATACTTGAATCAAGGCCTCATTAATTCAAATTTATCATGAATTATTCCCATGTTAAGAAAGTTTCCTTTTTTCTACGGTACACAAGGAAAAGCATGCTAGTAAGACAAAACCTACAACTCCAATAGGAAAATGGGAAAAGGAAAGTTTTGAGGAAAGGTATGCTAGAGGGAAAATTTGAAAAATAAAATATATCAAAAATTAGATTTTATATGGACTTTTACACATGTTAGGTCCCAAAACTACTCTCACAAACAAAATTTTTATAAAATTTTACACATATTAGGCCCAAAAATTTCTCTCACAAATAGAATGTGGAATTTGCACATATTGTTGGAAAAACAAGGATAGACAACTAAGAGGGGGGGTGGTGAATCATTTTTCAAAAACTGATAAAATTTTCAAACTTTAGTTAACTTAATCTCAGATCTGATGAATAAGAAATTAAACATAACCAATTAACACTTCAGAGAGAAAAAGAAAACCAAGATTTTTTTATGTGGAAACCTTGTTAGGGGAAAAACACGGTGGATGTTAGTCCATAAGATTATACCCTATTAAAAGTATAATGAAATCAATAAAGGGGAATGCACATGCATTCAAGAAAACTTCCTAGAGCTCACTGCTTAATTACATAAGGGTCTCACTACCCAACAATATAAAATAGGATTAAAATTCAAAGGGTATGGACTGAGAAAATATATTTTCCACAAGCTTTATTATAGTTCCAATTAAGCACAGAAAACTCCTTCACGAACTACTTCACACTTTGTTCAATCTTCTTCACACTCTACTCTATAATCAAATGATATTCATGCATACACACATAAGATCATGCTCAGCACACAAAGCACCTTCTCAACACAATACACCAATGAAACAATCACTCTTATATATCTGTTACATGAGATTTCATCAATAACTTAGTTGGCCAGGAAAATAAAACATATTTTCAATGTCAACCTAAATTTACAAACAAATTTTTAATCTGAATCCACCAAGGTTGGACACAACATATAGTGGGGACCCAAGTTCACAGCTCCAACACAAAAGCAGTTCAATTAATTCCCCCTCAAAGATCCACAACACACTACCACCAACATGTCAGACAAGAACAAGAAAAACTAAACATATGCAAGAAAAATTTCTGACCATGAGCACACCAATCAATGTGGATGCACCACAATGATAGAACATGATCTAGAAACATCCAAGAGAACCAATAAAAAACAAAGAAACATCTAGAGAAACTGATATTTCTAGAATCACACAAACTTCACTCAAGAACATTGAGAGAGACCACAAAAATATTGTAAGACCACAACAAGATCAAATCTATATGCGGACCTCTGAAACTTCTAGTGGATGATCTAGATCTTCTTAAGAATAAACCCTTTAGTCCACATTAGCTGAATTTCAACATAAAGAAAAAGATTCTTTCATGACCTAAACAGTTCCACTAGGAACCTAGAACACTTCCTTTTACAAATTTCTCAATATCCTTGACATATATAGCCTGTAATACACCAAATGCTAATAGTGTTGACATCAATGACAACCACATATCCACAATATCAAACAATATCCCCCTTTAGCATTGATGGCAACACATGATGTGAAAAATACCATCAACCCAACACACTTGCTTTCCCTTTGACTCTTCTCTTCAACCCTTAAAAGGATTTTTCACATTGCACTTCTCCCCCTTTGACATCAATGGCAAAGGTAACCATGAACTTTCCATATACATGCTATGAACAACATATATGCACATCTAACTACTCCCCTTGAGTAGTAGCCATGGAAACATCAATCTGGATTAGAATATAGCAATGTATCTCATATATTGATGCAAGTAAATTCATCTCTTAGTTCTTATTACGAGGGGTAATTACCCCTAGCATTCCTCTAAAATACTCAAAATTATCCTTTAGCAATAGTTTAGTAAAGATCTCTACAATTTATTCTTTGGTAGGCACATACTCCAATCTAACTTCTTTCTCATTCACTTTCTCCCGTAAGAAGTGAAACTTGATTGATATATGATTAGTCTTAGAGTGCAGCACTAGATTCTTTGAAATATTTATTGCACTTGAATTGTCACAATATATGGCAATAGTTTCTTCATATACCACCCTGATATCTTTCATCATTTGTTTCATCCATATCACTTGAGTACAATTGTTTGCAACAACAATATATTTTGCTTCAGAAGTAGATAGAGAAATGGAATTATGCTTCTTGCTCAACTAGGATACCAACTTCTTCCCTAGGAAGAAAGCACCACTACTAGTAGTTTTTCTGTCATCTATATCACCAGCCCAATTTGCATCAGTATACACACTCAAAGTGAGATCATCATCCTTTGGATGCCAAGGTCCAAAGTCAACTATTCCTTTTAGATATATGAAGATTCTCTTAATATCAATCAAATGTGATTATTTTGGATTAGCCTAAAATCTGGCAACCATAGATACAACATTCATAATATTTGGTCTAGTCTGGGTTAAATAAAGTAATCCATTGATCATTGACCTGTATCTAGTTTGATTCACCTTAGGAGAATCATCATTCTATGTTAGCTTACATCCAATCACTATGGGGGTACCAACAGGCTTTGTTTATTCCATCCCCATATTTCTTTAGTAGCTCTCTCACATATTTGGAATGAGATATGAATATCCCCTTGTCTAACTAGGTCACTTGTAATCCTAGAAAGAACTTCATTTCTCCAAACATACTCATCTCAAATTCATCCTTCATCTCATCAGTAAACTTCATACATAGATTGTCATCACCTCCAAAAATGATTTCATCAACAAAGACTTCTATAATTAACTCTTTATCATGATCCAATTTGAAATATAAGTTGCTATCAACAATACCTTTAGTGAATCAAAGCTTTAGTAAGTTTTTGTCCAATCTCTCATACCATTCTCTAAGGGCTTGCTTGAGTCCATATAGAGTTTTCTTCAAGAAAAAAACCATATCTTCCTTGTTAGTTAGCTGAAATCCATCTGGTTGTTCAATGTAAACTTCTTCTATTCTCCATTTAGAAATGTTGAATTCACATCCATATGATAAACTTTATAGATAGTTGTTGTATGCAACATAAGTAAGAAATAATCTAACAACTTCCATTTTGGCAACAGGGATAATTTTTTTTTCAAAATCAACACCTTCCAACTAAGAATACCCTTTACATACCAACATACTAATCTTTCTTTATTCTGGATCACTTCACCTTGTTCATTCAACTTGTTTTGGAACACCCATTTAGTACCAATCACATTTTTTTCTGTAGGTCTAGGAACTAGTATCCACATGTCACTCTTTTCAAGTTGTAACAACTCTTCCTTTATAGCTTCCACCTAGTGTTCATCTTAGCAGACTTCAATGACATTTTTGGGTTCAATCTTGGAAATCAGGCAGTACTCTTTTGCAATCTTCCTTCTAGTTTGCACTCCTTTATTCTTATCTCCTATAATTTGACTTTCAAAATGATTTAACTTTACATACCTTAGAGTTTTGGAATTTTCTTGAACTTATGATTCTTCCATCTAGACTTACACTTATCTCTACTTCTTGACTACCTTGATTCATCGAAACAACTAGAACATATGGAACATATGGCACAATTTGAAGTTGATTCTGTGTCTGAACATTCTTCCCTTTGTTTGTGTTGTCCTCATCTGAATCATATCCACAATATCTAGATGATTTGACAAAATCCTCATCAACTCTAACATTTGCACTCTCAACCATCTTTCCCAGTCTTCTATTATAGCGTCAGTAGGCCTTGCTCTTAGTAGAGTAACCTAAAAATATTCCTTCATCCCTTCTTGCATCAAACTTTCCTATATCATCATCTCTCTTGATATAACATTTTACTTCCAAAGATCTTGAACTACTTAACACTAGGCTTGTAACCAAACCATAGCTCAAAAGGGGTCTTACCAGAATTTCCATTAACATTTACCCAATTTAAAGTATAGACAATAGTGCTTACAGCTTCACTCCAATAGGTCTGGGGCACATTTCCTTCTATTATTATTTTTCTAGCAGCATCCAAAATTGTTCTATTCTTTCTTTTTGTAACTCCATTTTGTTGAGGGGTTCAGGGAGCATATCATAACTGTCTTCTGATTCCATGTTCTTCACAAAAATATTTGAACTCCCCAGAGGTGAAATCACCACCTCTATCAGATCTCAAACACTTTATTTTGAGACCTTTCTCATTTTCTTCCATAGCCTTGAAACTTTTGAACTTTTCCAATGCTTCACATTTTTCTCTTAAGAAGGAAATCCATATCATTCTAGAGAAATAATCTATAATTAACATAAAGTACCTTTCTCCATCAATACTTTTGACTTTGGAGGGACCACATAGATTAGTATGTAGCATCTCTAGTAAATCATTTGAATGAATTTTTTTTCTCTGGAAAGAGACTCTAATGTGTTTACCCATTTAATACTCCTTACAAATTGTGTTAGTAGGATTCACTAACCTAGGTAGATCTCTCACTGCTTGAGTGAAACTTACTTTGACAATGTTATCAAAATTTACATGGCACAACCTCCTATGCCAAAACTAGCTTTCATCTACTTGAGAAATTAAACAACTCCCACTAATAGTATTCATTTGAAAAATATTACCTTGTGTCTATACAAGTAGCAATCATATTGCCAAAAATTCCACGTATCTTGCATCTTCCATCTTTGAATTTAAGATCATAGCCTTTTCCCACCATCTGCCCAACACTCAAAATATTGTGCTTCAAGCCTTCAACATAAAGGACATCATCAGTGTTATCCTTACAACCAAGACAAATAGAACCTTTGCCATGAATCACACCATAATTGTTGTCTCCAAATCTAACAATACCACCATCATACTTCTCTAGACTTACAAATTTTTTTTTATCACCAATCATATGATGTGAGCATCCATTATCAATAACCCACTCATCCTTTTTTGCAACTCGGGCTACAAGAGCTTTCTCATATTTAGTAGATTCAGTGGCCACAGAACTATTTTCAATGGTAGCAATGAAAACCCATTCATCATCATTTCCAGTATCCTTATCAGACTCATCATTAGTCACTCCTTCAACAAAGTAACATTTATATTTGAATCTAGACTTGTTAGGCTTAGTTCTAGGAACTCTTTCAAGACATCTTGATGCAAAATGACCTATTTTAATACATGAAAAACATTTAATAGGTAACACTCCTTTATACTTACCTTTTCCTCTACCTTCTTTCTTTACAATCAATGCTTCCAATTCTTCTACTTCTCTTTCTTTATCTTCAAGCTACTTCAATTCTTCATCATGCTTGGATGTCTTTCTAGAACATTCTCTTAGACCATATATTTGCTTGTTACTTCTAGATATAGTATCCTTGAATGTTGATTCAGTCTTTGGAACAGATTCACCAAATTCACTTAATTCAAAAGCAACAATCTTACCAACTAGCGTGTCTCTTGACATCTTTGTTACCAATTTGAGCTCTTTGATGGCATAAGTATCTTAGCCACAATTTCATCCTCATCTAGAGAACCACTAGCCCATGTAATATCCATAACTATTTCATTTACTCTTTGCATAAAAGAAGTGATATTTTCATCTTCACCCATCTTCAAATTCTCATACTTGCCTTTTAAACTCTTTAGCTTAGCCATCTTCACCTATGCATCTCCTTCATACAAAGTTTCTAGCTTCATCCACATCTCATGAGCTATCTCTAGTCCTACCACATTAGCCATCTTTGAATTTCTTAGAGCACTCACCAAAGCTTCAATATCCCTAATATTGTTTTCAACATCTTTGATCTCATCAGTAGTGGAGGTACCATTCTGAGGAATAACATATGGATCTTTTGTAATCTTCTAGTACACTTCACCAATACACCTTAGTTGAAATTTCATCCTGACTTTCCATAGTGAGTAGTTAGTTCCATCAAATTTTGGACTATCCTTCTTGAATTTTTCCATCTCAAATCACCTCAAGCTCTTAGACTTCTTCATAGGAACTTGCTTTGATACCAATTGTTGGAAAAATAAGGATAGACAACTAAGAGGGGGGTGGTGAATCAATTGTCACAAAATGATAAACTTTTCAAACTTTAGTTAACTTAATCTCAGATCTGATGAATAGGCAATTAACCATAAACAATTAACACTTCAAAGAGATAGAGAACACAAATATTTTTTTACGTGGAAACCTTGTTAGGGGAAAAACCACGGTGGATGTTGGTATACAAGATTATACCTTATTAAAAGTATAATGAAATCAATAAAGGGGAATGCACATGCATTCAAGCACACTTCCTAGAGCTTACTGCTTAACTACAAAAGGGGCTCACTTCCCAACAATATAGAATAGGATTAAAATCCAGAGGTATGAACTAAGAAAATATCTTCTACTCAAGCCTAATTACAATTCCAATTAAGCACAAAAAAATCCTTCACAAACTACTTCACACTTCACTTGATCTTCTTCACACTCTGCTTTGCAATCAAATGATATTCACACATATACACATAAGAGAATTATCAACATGCAAAACACCTTCTCAACATACTACACTGATGAAACAATCACTCTTATATATCTGCTACATGAGATTTCATCAATAACTTAGTCAGACAGGAAAATAAAACATATTTTCAATGTCTGCCCAAATTTACAAATAAATTTTTTATGTGAATCCACCAAGGTAGGCCACAACATAGTGGGGACCCAAATTCACATCTCCAACACAAAAGGACTTCAATTAATTCCTCTTCAAAGATCCACAACACACTACCACCAACATGTCGGCCAAGAACAAGAAAAATCAAACATATGCAAGAAAAATTTCTCACCACGAGCACACCAATCAATATAGACATACCAAAAAGATAGAGCATGATCTATAATTATCCAGCAGCACAAAGAAACAATAGAGAAAAATCCACAACAACTAAGATTTCCAGAATCACACAAACTTCATTTAGGAACACTAGTAGAGACCATAGAAATACTGTCAGAACACAACATGATCAAATCTATATGCGGACCTCTGAAACTTCTAGTAGATGATCTAGATACTCTCAAGAATAAAATATTTAGTCCACAATAGTTTAATTTCAATGTAAATAACAAGACACCTTCATGACCTGCACAATTCCATTGGGAACCTAGAACACTTCCTTTTACAATTTTCTCAATATCCTCGACATATACAACCTCTAATACACCAGATGGTAATATTGTTGAAATCAATAAAAACCACATATCCACAATATCCAACACATGTTAAATCTCAAAACTACTCTCCCAATTTCTAGAGCCTTTTCCCACCTTCAATGCTAGGGGTTTGTCTTCAAGAAGGTGAATAAAGGCTCATCAAGAGACTCAAGATGATTAGAAGTTAATATGATTGAGTCCTCCATACATGCATCATATTTGTGTTTTTTTTCTCTCTTTTGGAGACTAGGGGTTTTTTCCCATAGGTTTTTTCTCCTTTTCTCCGGTTGTGAGAGATTTTTGTTCTACATTATAGTTGTAAATGGGTACCTGACATGGTTGCGTTGTTAGGACCCATTCTGCATTTTACATCTTCATTCATTCTCCCTAAGTTTCCCTTAAGGGGGGAGGGGTGTTAGAGTAAATCATATTTACTTAGCCTTAAGTTTTAACTTAGGCATATAGTTTTCATTTAATAGGGTAATTAGTTTTTATTCCTGTATTGGGTGGTTGCATACTTGTCAACATTTTCATGGCTTTATAATCCTATACATCATGTAATTTATGCATCTCATATTCAACATATTTTCTCTTCATTGAAAGAGCATTGGCTTCTCTTGTGCATTGTGAAGTTCTCTATGAAATTGGTCATTTGCATTTTGGGGTACTTCAGACTCATGATGTTATTGTTCCTGCTTATTCATAGATTGATAATTCAAAGAACTAGGCTATTTGATCCTTCAAATCTTGTTTTGTTGGACGAGTACATAGCAGGAATATCTGATTCATTTGTAGAGACTCACCTTGCAGATTTCTCTCCTCTTTGATGATAGTTGTAGCATGCTAGTTGATTCACTCATATTTTTTTTGGAGATTGAATTTTTTGTGCCTTATCTTGATCTTTTGTATTTCTTGGTTGTGTTTGATAATATGATCATATGATCATGTGATGGATTTTTCTATTTGGACACTTCCTTCACCTTCTTAGTTGGATATGGAGTGGTTCCTTCTTCACCTGGTGGACTTGTTTCTTCATAAGGGAAGAGGTGTTGCTTGTAGGCATTGGATCATCTTTTGTTTTTAGGCATACTTCATCAGCATTGGAGCTTCTTCATTATGGGGGGGATATGATATCTCCTGGTTTCCCTCTTATGGGGGAATGATTGATTGTATATATGATGTATGTAGTACTTGGGAGGTATGATTGAGACCTCCATACATGCATCATATATGTGTTTCTTTTTATCTCTTTTGGAGAGGGGTTTCTTCCCACAGGGTTTTTCTCCTCTTCTCCAGTTGTGAGAGATTTATTTTTTCCACTAGAGTTGTAAATGGGTACCTAATATGGTTGTGTAGCTAGGAACCATACTACATTTTTCATCTTCATTCATTCTCCCTAAGTTCCACTTAGGGGTGGGGGGGTTAGAGTAAATCGTACTTACTTAGGCACATAGTTTGTATTTAATAGGGTAATTAGTTTTTTATTCCTGTATTGGGTGGTTGCATACCCGATAGCATTTTCATGGCTTTATAAGCCTATACATTGTGTAATATACACATCCCATATTCAACATATTTTATCTTCGATGAAAGAGTATTGTCTTCTCTCGTGCATTGTGAAGGGCTCTATGAAATTAGTCTTCTTGGGCTTTTGTTGCTCTATTAGCTTTAAACAAAAAAAATCAACTTCTTAAGGAGTGTGGTCCTCTTCCTTGTGTTGAAGCACCTAATTTCTCTAACCGATACTTTCTTTCATCCTATTCGGCTCATCCTTCTCCTGCACTAAATGGGACAAGGATTTAGTTGCTTTCTGACCTAATTTCTCCTACTTTTTGTTGCCTCTTTCGACTAGTTGATTTCCTTTCATGAACATATATGAGCAAGCTTTGGATGTGGATGGCATGCCTTATGTTGGCTCGTACATGACATACTATCTTTTTCATGATGTAGCTTATTGGAAACATATGACTTGGCATAAGGTTTTCCAAATAAGCTCTCATATCTTATTCTACTTTAAAGAAATTTCTCATAGTAATGGTGTTAGCAACCACTTTAAAGTGGGGGCATACATTGGCATTCATGTTTCATTATGCGATTTTTCTTTTGGGTATGTGCAGGATCGTGATGGGCCAAAAAGTGGCAATATGATGGGTTTTTGTAGGGTATGTGGCTGGCGACTTTATTTTTACCCAAAATTGATGAAACGAAAAGGGTTTTTAAAGGATATTCTCAGCTTTCCACCAATATAAATTATGCTTTACTTTGAATTTAATAAATAATTATTATTTATTTTCTATTTGAATTACAACTAAAGTCCTGATTGATAGGCTGATTGAAAAACATCTATAGCATTCAAACGGTATCACATATTTTGAATCTAAGAAATGTGTCACATTCTATGATTCACATACTATATGATTAAGAAAAAAAATGAATTTCATGAAGTTTTGAACAAGTTAAGGTGGTTAGACATACGAGTTTTTTAATTTTTTTAAAGTTGTAATAAAAATTTCATAATTAATTATTTACTTGGAAAAAATTACAAAAAAATATGCATCACATCGGGACATGGGTCCTCTACTTATATCTAAAATATTATAAAAAAATATTATCATTTTATTGTGGTTAGGGTGGTCAGACAGACACCTTATTTTTTCCCTAAAATTTAAGTACTATTGCATTGAAATTTCAAATTTCCACCAAATAGATTTTTATTTTTTTTAAATAAACCTAGTAGTTTAGAAACTACATTCAATTTTCTACAAATTATTTTACTACATATTTTAGAAATAATATAGATAACTTATTCAAATTTTTACGTCAAGTTTCCTAACTCTTATTTTTCTTATTTTTTTACCACTTAAGGGCCCTTTTTTCCCATGACGATCCTGCACATACCCTTTTTCTTGTGATGTGTCCTCCCCTTGGTGCTGTCATTGAGCCTTTTTTCCTCTAGGAATGTGATATTTCTTTTGACTTGTCCTCTCTTGAAAACATTGGATACAATGTTCCCCAAGATGATACCTTGCACTTGTACTCTCTTGGAAACAAGATGAGACCTTTTGTGCTTGTCCTCTCTTGGAAGCATTGGGTATGATGTTCCTCGGGACCAGACCTTGTATGTATCCTCTCTTGGACATGTTAATAATGATGTCCCATAAGATTAATACCTCACATGAACTAAGAAAAATTCCTTTGAACATACCTTACACTCTAAAGGCACTTACAACAATTATTATGTGGGCACCGTGCATAATACAAATTGCATTCCTTTAGATCCATCATGTTTGTTCATGAGCTCCAAGCATACAAAGTTTTCCTTGTCTCATGAAGTTCAAAAATCATTTTTGTGTGACACCTTATTAAATTTATCAAGAAGTATAACTTTGGTATGGTTTGAGCTGGAATCCCAATCCAAGGCATGACTTTCCCCATAGCCACTTGTGTGTGTGTGAGCACATATTGGCCATATGTGTCTCCCTTTTTGGATTACTCACCCAATAGATAGCCAAGAGTTATATTGCCTCAGAGTGAGTATTCTTTTTTTGAACAAACATCCTAGATCTAATCCACATCATGTTAGACAAACGGTCGAAGCTTGATCCACCTTTTTTATTTTTTCTCATTTGTACTTCTCTTCCTTCTATTCATTGGCATTACATGATAGCGTATCTTATTTCACTACATATTGTACACCTTGTGCATGTCTATTTGTGCTTATGTCGACTTGACTTAGGATCTTGGCTCCTGGGGCCTTGATCGCCTCCTTGTTCTTCATTATCCTAGAGCATACACATTAGTTCACTTGGACCCCTCTTGAATGTCTACTTTAGTGTTAGTTTGAGGCAAGTTCACCCTCTCACTAAAGTGGGGTCTAAATGTGATCACTAAAAAAGTATTCCATTTTATTTCTTGATTTGGGAATAATTAATAATAAATTGGACTTAATATCGCCTTGGTCTAGTGCTGTGAGGTGTTTTACACATCCACACTAGGTCTTGGGCAATTTTTAAAGCTAAATAAACCTAACTCTACCCTAATTTAATGTTGTAAAGTGTATTTATTTACACCTTCACATTAAATTTAGGGGGCTTGTAAATCATGTGAACCTAATCTAGTGTTGTAATGTGTTTTACGCATTCACATGGGATTTAGGGCCCTTCTAAGCTAAATAGACCCAATTTTCCCTTAATTTAGTGTTGTAAAGTGTATTTTTTATATTTTTGCATTGGATTTTGGACCTTATTGCATCTATGACATTTATATCATCATTAATAGGCCCCTATGACCCCATATTGTGCATACCTAGGAATAATTTAATCAAAATTCTCACTAAATCAACATAACAACTTAAATTATTCACTCATCGACACTTTAGCATGGAAAATAGCCCCCATGGGACCCATTCACCACTTTGGGAGAATGAGTCCCATCAAGGTGGGACTCATTCACCTAGGATGGTAAATGAGTCTGATTTGGCCTATTTTTAAGGCTTTGAATGGGAAAAGTGAGATTTTAATTCAAATTTCGTCAATGTTGGCCTTGGGGATGAAATTAACAGTCATGTGAGTGGATTTCCTATATAAGAAAGCTTCCAAATCATTATTTCATCCATGAATCCATTTTTTCAATTCAAGCACTCAAGGGTTAAGCATTTCAAGTCTTTAGAAGGCCATCACGATAGCTTTCAAGATCAATTCTAAGCATTCAAGGCCATATTCTTCATTTTCTTGAAACTTGCTCGTGTACAGTCTTCTAGAACTGGGACTGATTTGCCCAGAATGGTGAATGAGTCCCACCAAGTTTAAAAATCAATATTTTTAGAATTTTAGAGCTATATTTCATATCAAGTAGGATTCTAGGTGCACACTTCCAGTTTTGTAGCTTTATGTTTTGTTTTATGGTCATTTCTAGGTCATTTAGAACTAGTTTACATATCACACTATGTTTTCTAGTATTTCATGTTTTCCAATTTTACACTTGGTGGAAAACCCCTTTATTTTCTAAATCATATCCTAGGATACCTTATTTTCAGATCTCTTCCATCCTTTATTGGGTTTAGATCTCTAAGGTATCTTTGAGTGTGAATATTACAAAATCAGATCCCTCTCCTTGTATCCATTTTGTGAACAAGGAAGTGAAGTATCCATTTCTAGTGTCCACAATGGTTATGCATTGCATAATCATAAGCTATATTGTCATGAAACATAGACATAAATTGATACACTAAGATCCTTTGAATAACCAAATCACACATTTTTTCTTCTTTACCATCTTTTGTATTGTAGGCCACTATTTTATTGCCAAAATCTACTAGTTCCTTTCCAACCACATTTTTTTTCTATATGTTCACATATTGGAATATGTTGCAAGCCACTACAATGTTGAAATGTGATGTCTAAGAATAATTTCCAATAGAATATTTTACCATCCTCTCTTTTAAATAAAATTTTTGATACAAAGTCTCTTAAAGATGTTGGTGGGGCATGTATGCCACAATCCTGCAAAACATTGTTAGTATGTAAATGTAAACATATAGAATGATAAACATCAAAATGGTTAGAAAATTCAATAATGATAAGTAGTGCATGTATGACTTATCTTGACATAAAAAGGTTTTAGCATTTCAAAATATCTTTGAATTTTTTTAATTTGAGGATACTCCTCTAGAAATATATGAAAAAATTGTGTTTGATTCATATCCAAAAAAATATTTGGATGTGGTTCATGATTTCAACTACCAATTCTCCTTCTTACCACATCCCTTTAATTCAATTATATCCTTGTGTTATTCTTCTAGAATTATTTAATTAGTGCTCTCAATGCTTCAATAATTGGTTTATATTTTCATGGTGGTCTCCTTGAGAATGCACATAATTCAATGGAATCAGTGTCCTCAATTCTTTGTCCTCAATTCTTTGTCACCTTTGAATGGCTCTTGATAATTTTTTTTTATTAATTCTCAATTCTTGACTTCTCTTTCTAATAAGCTGAGCTTTCCTCATTAGGTTACTTACTATTGTTGATGTAATGACATGTCATGTAATATTACTCTCTTTTGAGTGTGAGGTCTGACCCACACTCTCATATGCACTTGTTAGATTCTTCATAATAGTTTTTTCACTTGAAGCATTTGATGTTCTTGCCCTATGAATCTTCATAGTGGACCTATACTTTATACTTCGCATCATTTCAATAAATATTTGACATATTGTAGTCTCATTTATCTTTTGAAAGAACACTCTGCAAATCTTATGAGAATATCTTCTACAAGTGTGTTTTGGAATCTTACCTTTCATTGGATGAAAAATATTCTCATCAATATTAATCAAAAACTCTGGATTTCTATGCAAAATTCTAGGTGGTGTTCTCAAATGTAAATTTATCTAAATATTATGAATTTAATCAATATTTAAGTAACATGGGCTAGATGGCATAACTTCGATCGAGGATGGAATAGATGATGCACTTGAGGTTGAGATGGGAATGATGGCATACCTCCTTCCTCACATGTGAGTGATAATGTACTCTCAACTTGAGATACAGTAGATGGTGTCCCTCCATGTTCACTTAGGATAAAGGGTGTGTCTCCAACTATGGTATTCAAATTTATCATACCATGAAGGTTTCACATTTGTTCCCTTTGGGCTACCAATTACATATCTCTTGTTGATGGTTGAGGTTCCTCTTCAATTGGAATGTCTTCAACAATTGTTTCCAATTTTTGCTTCTCATGATGTTCCCTCATATATGCAACTTTATTTGCATTCTTATTTCTATGTCTTCCTGTGTTTGTTTAATCCTTGATCTTTTCCTTGGCATGATGGATAATTTTATTTGTAGCATGATAAAGAGATAAATGTTAGTTCCTAAAAAAATGAATCCATACAAATAAATGGAATATATGTCATTTAACCCTTCATACAAAATACTTATAATCATCCTATAGAAGAGTAAATTTCACTCAACCATGATGAATAAACAAGTGCAATAAGAACACAAGGAAAATGGAGAGCTATTTTTTTAAAATTATTTCTACCTTGCAAAATGTGATCTCATGGAATGCCATGATTCCAAGATAGGAACAAAATAAAACTTTCAAGAAAATATAATTGGCTTGACTACAAATCCAAATTCCACAACTTTTGTTAGCATCCTAACTTTGGAAAAAGGTATGGGCATCAATCAAAACATTGAAAGAAAGGGGGATTTTTGTCAAATATTATAATTGCAACTCCCTTGGAAGCAATGTATGAGAAATTTGGAAGTGTGGACAAAGCATGTGAATTGTTTGAAAAAATGTTTTAGTAGACATTTATGCAACATGTGGTAGCAAAGAAAAGGTAGTGAGCTATTCCTCAAGAAAATGTGGTCTCACGGTGATGTACATCATTGTGAGACCATATATCTATGAGGAATTTTTTCAAAAAATCATGGTGTATGACATCTATCAAAACATAAAAGGGGGGTATTTTCATGAGTGTTATGGTTGCAATTTCCTTAGTAGACACATGAAAAATGTGGATGCATAGACAAGGCACATGAATTGTTTGAAAAAATGACTCAATGAGATATGTCCTCATGGACTACAATGATTGCAGGATATGCACAAAATGGAAAATGTATGTAAAATTTTGTAGCATAGACAAGGGAATGAGTTGTTTGAAAAAAATTCCTGAAAGAAATTATGTGGTCTCATGGAAAGCCATGATTGCAAGATAAGCACAAAATGGATTTTTTAAAAGATCTTATAAACTTTCAAGAAAATAGAATTAACTCGAGTATAAATCCAAATTCCACAACTTTTTTCAACATCCTACCCTTGGAACAAGGTATATAAATCAATCAAATCATTGAAAGTAAGGGGGATTTTTGTCAAATATTATAATTACAACTCCCTTGGTAGAAATGTATGATAAATATTGAAGCATCAAAGAGGCATGTGAATTGTGTGACCAAATGCATCAAAGATATATTTCATGGATTTCAATGAATTTGACATATGCACAAAATGGATTTGTTGAAAAGGTTTTGGAAACTTCCCAAAAAATGCAATCAGTGAGTTTCAAGCCAAATTCTACAACCTTTGTCAAGATCCTCCCTACCCATGCCATGAAAGGATCTTTGAAATAGGATATGGGCATCCATAAAAAAAATCAAGGATAGATGTATTTTTTTAATTTATAGTTATAGCTTACCATGTTGGAGTTATCATACATTAGCTAATAATTAATTAATCTTCAATTGATTATTAGTATAATTTATTCTCATTCACTTAAGCTAAACTTAAGAGTTTTTTTATACTTTTTTAGTGTTACCTTACTTTACCTTCCAGCTAAAATAAGGCAACTTATTGTTTATTCTTTTGTGTTTTCATTTAAACATTAAAAGATACATCATGTTCTACTAAAGTTCATTAATGTGCATAAAGGAGATTGTCAAAATAGATTCCGTTATTCCAATTTTTTGCAGTTACATACAAATAAGAAAGAGAACCAACATGTATTACAAATGTAATCTTTATTGATGATCATAAGTGTATAATGTCCCTCACAAGACAAGGGACTAGCTATTCTAATGCTTATAAAGAAAAGACTATATGCCTATAGATAAACATAAAGGAAATTGCACATAAAATGAAAAGGGACCCATCATTTCCTGGTGGAATGATTAATCTTGTTGGATTGGTCCTGCATCATGTTAGTCTTTAGTGCTTCCCTACTTCCCTTGACGCTCTCCTGGTTGCTCCTAGGTTTCTTGTATATGAAAAAATAGTGTTATTAGAGCATGAAAGGTCATTGATAAAAATATGTGAAAAATATCCATAAACATGTAATCTGGTGTCCACAAGCATCAAAATAGGCAACATACCATTAGTGTCTAGGAAAACAAGAATGGAGTAATCAAACACACCTATGATAATATTTATTTATCCAACTAGTTTGTTCCTTGTGCAGATTTTGGACAAGTCTTCAAATGTTATTGTTTTGATTTAGCTAATTATAACATTTTGAGTAAAATGTGGCTCCCATGAGGGTTGAGCCCAACATTTTTCTTTCTTGTGTTTCAGGAGGAATAGTAAATTGTGAAAATTGATCAACTTGATAATCAAGTTCAATTATTGATGCACTAAATCAATATGGAATCACATTAGTTAATCAACTTTCATTATTGTAGAACCCTAATCCAAATACCTGCAAAACAAAACAAATGAATGCATTAGGAGATCAAATGCAAGTAAGAACAAGGATTACCCATAAAATCCATTAGCAAAGTTTAAAATAGGAAATGAGACAAGAATGAAATGAAAGAGCAATAAAGCAAGCTAAATCCTATTCAAGACAATGCAAACTCTTGATCCCATGGGGGAATTGGTGCCAATTTGATGTGAAAATTGGCCCTTTCCCAACTCCAATAATGCAAGCTTGATGAATGTTGATGAATGATCCACTTTGATGAAGAATGGTGAGTGCTCCAATAGAAAAATCTACATAACCTAGCTATGAACCCAATGGTAATGGGTAGAATTTGTAATTATTTGAGCATAGTAAGTTTACTCAAATTGTGGATTTATCAAGTGAAGGATGAGCTCTTCATTTATAGGTGAGATTGATGGAGATATGATCAAAATAGAGCAATGTGGGACTAATCTTCAATAAATGAGAAGTCGCATGTCATCATGTGAATGGTTGAGGAATGAGCACATTTTGAAGAATGTGCAAAGAGGGGGGAGATTCAAATTCAAAATATAGCTTGAAGGATGAGTTGAAAGGTGAAGCAAATGCACATGGCTCAAGAAAAAGGACATGTAAGAGATTTTAAATGTTTTGTTGGACGTACATGTCTATTTGGGGGGAGATTTCAAATTTGAAGAATATTCCTACTTCGATGCCTTTTTTGAATGAAAATAGGTGATTTATAAATCAATTAAATTGATTTTCATGTGCAAGTTGCAAAATCTAGAGGATTTGATGGATTGAGACTAAGATTAATTAGGATTTGATTAATTTAAACGAGATTAGCTAATTTGACATTTTGACTTAGATTTTAGGATTTAAATAACTCAAAATGAGAAGATAATGATTTAGACCTAGTTAAATAAATATTTATTTATTTATTTAACCAAAGGGGGTGATGTTAGATTAAATTAGATAAATTTTTTATTTATTTAATTTAATTAGATGAACTTTAGAGATTTAATCAAATAATATGGATTATTTAATTAAATAAAGATAGGAAGATGAAATGACCTAGCTAATTACACATAGACAATGATTTAATTAAATCGAGGGACTTATTTAATTAAAAGGGGAATTATGATGACTTTAATCAAATAAGGCTATTTGATTAAATGGTTAGATAGAGGGATAATTCAGGATGAGTTGATGTTAGTAGATCAGGATCGAGTTTGTGATATCAATCTGTATATTTTTTATGTCTACATTTTGCCCCTCTTTGAAGCAATGTACTTGTTGCGTTGGTTCAAAGAATAACCTTGCCATGATCAAAAGTCAAAATTTCTTTGATTATTTTTAGATGCCCCACTGTTTCCCCAATGAATGAAGAATTAAGTTGGTATATTGCCCCCTCAAGAGATCGAGTGAAGAGGTTTGATTTGAGGGTCGATCTCTCGACAAAGATGTTCAAGATTAGTTCAACTCAAATATTTGATGTAGATAGATTTGATGATGTAGATAGTCATCAACCATGGGTAGCCTCATGCCTATTTTGATATATTACACACACTTGATCCTGATTTGTACCATGATAGTGACATTATTGATGATGAGATGATTATGATGTTTATATATAATGGATGATATGATGATGCATGTATGATATGGATGCACATAATATGATATGATGATGCATGGATGATTATGAAAATAGATGATAAATGTATCATTTATGAGATGTTTAGAATAACCAATCTATATTATGCAATGATGGGGATGAATGCATGTGGTATGATTAATGATTTCTATATGATATGATATGCATTATGCAATATGCTAATGATTTGTGGATGTAGTATGGATGCATTAGCGATGATTTATGATTAACTATCATGGTACCATGTTAGCACGAAAGGAAGTAGGAAGAAAAAAAGATGATGACAAGAGACACCAACAAGCCAACTTTATTAGAGATGATGATAATGATGATGATGATTTTCTTACCAAGGAGTTGGGATTTTCAAAGGGCCAATTACCTTATGTTTGATAACACACGTAGGCACGATGCATCAGGGTATAAAGAACTAGGATGGTGTTGTACCTAGTGCGATGGACTTTGACTTGACAAAAAGATAGGAGTATTCTTGTTCACACTTTACATAAGGAAACCTTGCTAGGACGTACCTAACAAAGCAATTATTCACCAAGTTATATTACAAGAACATCCAACAAGCACAATAGACAAAAGGGTAATGATCATTGCCCCATTCCTTTCTCTCTAAATCATTTTGATTAGACATCATCGAGAGGTCATTGGAATGGGTGCAATAAGATAAATCAAAAGAAAAGATCAAGTACACAAACAAGTCAATGTTCTTCATACTGCAAGCCAAGGGGATGTGTTTTATTTAGGATAAGTATCCAAAGTGATATCCAAAATGATGCCCATTGTCGAAATGATATATCCTAGGACATGTATTGTATAGGATGATGATGGGTTGATAAGTTGTTTGATAGGATTTTGATATAAAGTTGATTGATATGTTTGAAAATGATCAAGATTTTGATTTTGCATTTAAAATTTTGAAGTTTTCTTTTGATTTCACGTTTGAAGCTTCCTTTTGCTGATTGTTGTGGTTGTTTCTATTTGTATTGCCCAAGGATGAAGGTGACGATTGTTTTATTATGGATGATTGATTATTGTGGGTGATTGTGAAATGAGATGGATGGATTTTTTCAAATATTTGGATTTATTTATTTTTGATGTTTTTGGAATGTTTTGAGGTTTTTTTTGGTATTTTCATGATTTTACAAATGTTTTGATTTTATGAAATTTTATGAATGTTTTTGGATTTTTTGTTTTTTGAATGCTTTTGTGTTTTTGTGTCTTGGGGGCTGATCAAAAATTAGCCTTGCCTACGTTTAAGCTCAAAGACAACATAGTTTGAATTCCATGCTTTTAATGTTTTCTGTTTTATGAATTTTTTTGGATTTTGATATTTTTTAGATGTTTTTTGGATTTTTGCATGATTTTGATGATTTCAATATGGATGTGTGTGACAATATCAGTGCCCTTTTTGGGGTTTTTGTTGAAAACCAAGCTAAGGTTGATTGATCTGATTGGTGGATTGATGATGATAACATCATTGAGGATGCATAACAATGCAAGGATAGTGTTAAGAAACACATGGTTTAGGATGGATATCCCAAGATGATTAAGGGATTGATGATGATATCATTGTTGAGGATACACAACAATGTAGGGATAGTGTTAAGCAACACAAGGATATCTCGAGATAATT
This sequence comes from Sequoia sempervirens, assembly GCA_007258455.2. Classification (NCBI taxonomy): domain Eukaryota; kingdom Viridiplantae; phylum Streptophyta; class Pinopsida; order Cupressales; family Cupressaceae; genus Sequoia; species Sequoia sempervirens. The sequence continues at coordinate 744,897,873 of VDFB02281492.1, read as the reverse complement.
TTTTTGATTGGATTTGATGGAGCTTGATTTGGAACAAATTTTTTTCAAATGATTTGATGTGACAATGAAGCATTCATTAGATGCGACTAATAGTGATTGTTTGGATTGGTGTTTGATGAAAGGTGAAGATTGATAAGGAATTTCTTCTCATCAAAATATGCCATGGGCTAGTGATTTGATTTTTTGCTCACAAGTGGTTGACCAATTTGATTTCACATTTGCCAATGTTTAGATCACCCCATAAGTTGGAGGATATATATTAATATTTATTCCTGAAGCGAGATGTAAATATCTACCCTTAGTGTCTAGCATTGTATGGAATGCCTTGTGTGGATGCTCAGATAGATGTAAGGAAAAATGGATAGGGATTATCTTGTGATAAAATAAGGTGTTTGAATGGAGGAATGCCTCATTCGATAATGTTGGATAGGATAGGATCAATGAAAATGGCCCATGTCAAGATGTTTACCATAAGCAAGCATAAAGTGTGCACCAAACTTTGTTAAGATCAAGATAACTTGGACTATGTATGCAGATGGATGAAAATGGATTGGATAAATGGTTTATGGATGAATGGATTTATTATGGAAGAGATGGATGGAATGTTGGATTTATTATAGCTGAGATGGATGGAATGTTGGATTTATTATGGATGAGATGGATGGAATGCTAGATTTATTATGGATGGGATGAGATTCTTTCACCTGAACTAGCGCATGTAGATGCTCGATTCTACTCATGATGCCTATTTTCTAGGTTTTCATCATGGTACTTGCCCAAAGTTCCACCCATGTGGTTTTCACTAAAGGACGATTTTTTTCTTTATTGTTTTCAATCCTTTTTTTGATTTTTTTTTGTTTTTCTTTTTTTTTTGGTTTTTCTAAAGATTCATGCTAACCCACCTAGTGGTGTTGATGTAGATACTTTTTTCATAGTGTTCCATCAATATCCTTCCTAAAGAAGTTGCTTTGCCAAGATACGTGCACTTGAATGCAATTTTTGGGATTCTTGATCTATTTTATTGATACTAGGGTTAACTTTGTCTCTGTGTGCACATTGTGATAGAGTGCCTTTGAAATACTTATGATGAAGGGTTGTTGCCAATACATGGTCAATTTGAGAATTAGATATCATGCGTGGAGGTGTGGATGGAGTGTGTTTAGGGATAAGAGATGGATTGGTTGAAAATTTGGAACCTTTGACTCTCCAAACTTGGGAAGATGAGCAATGATGGGTGGATACAGAAGTGTGTGTGGAATTAGGACCAAATACTTGATACACTTTGTACATCACTTGAAAAGCTTTCTTTTTCTTTTTTGGACATCTTTGATTGATACTTTTCCCTTTCTTATTTTTCCCCATAGTTTCTTTGACTAATGGAGTTTGATAGGGATAATCTTTCTTTGTTTTCTTTGGTATCCTTGTGTATGATTTTTCCATTATGATTCTCAGCTTCTTTTTCTTTGATAACATTCTTTGTACTTTGTTTCAAATCTTTCTTTTGAAGTTTATCCCAATTCATGGATGGGGTGATGGGTGGAAGAAGATTCATGATGTGATTGGTTGTAGTATTGGCATTGGTTTCATCATAAGGATTCTTTGTGCTCCCTATGTTGACGTTTTCTTGAGACATAGTTTCCCCCATTATGGTGGTAGTGACACCTTCATTCCTTGATTCTTATTGTTTTGAGATGTCTTGTTCGGTACTCATTCTCTGATAAATGACCACTATAGATGATGCTATTCCATTTTCTGCTATGCTAACTTTGGAATATCCTGTTCTATCTGACATGTTTTCTTGAGTGGATAATACTGGATGTCTTCATACATGATGTCCTCAATCTAAATTTGGGATATATCTGATCCTGATATTGACAACTCTATTTGATTGTAGGAATTGATAACCTGCTCTTTTTGTGTAATAATCTCGGGAGTAAAGGAATCTTGTTCTGAAGGAAGATCATCTACATATCCATCCAAAGAAAGCATCTCATGGGTAGATGGATTATGTAATATGTGGATATGATCATCATTCATGACATCTTTTATAGATAGGAGACTGTCCATTAGATCATTGTAGTATCTTGGACGTACAAATTTTTTATCTTGATTAATTTTAGAATTGCATTTGACATGCTTTGGATCAAGTTCTTGACATGGGTCAATTTCAAAGGATGGATTGCTTATAAAGGGTTCTTGGATGTTGTCATTAGACATGGTTAGTGGGTCAATATCTTCAAGTGTCTAGTTTAGGGTTACTTCAATATCTATAACCATGAGGTCAAAGGATGTCAACATGTCTTGGAAAAGACCATTGCTAGACTTTGGTGAAATATTTGTATCATGCTTTGGAATAAACTTTTGAGATATGTCCTCTAACTCATAAGGCAATGTAGAAAATTTTTCAATATGATCATTGGTCGATGGATCATACATTATGTCAATAGAATCAAATAATTCTAACACTCCTTGAAATAGATCACTAAAAAGTGGCTCATGATGTATGGTGAGTTGATCATCAGATGGGGTAGAAAAATCTTCAATGTCCTGCTTAATTGAGAGATCTTGAACATTTTTTTCAACAATTGTGGCAAAGAGATTGTGAATTTCTTCAACCATAGGGTCAACTGATGTTGACATTTCTTGAATTAGATCATCATCGAGCATTGTTGGTCAATTTTGATCATGATTGAAAAGTGACTCTTGACCTATGTTGATTTGATCTTCGAACGAGATAGAAACATATTCAATGTGCTCTTTGATGGATAGATCTTGATCATTTCTATCAACAATTGTGGTGGGGAGATTTTCAATGCTATCACCAGTGGTTGAATGATCATCGTTATCCCCAATAGTTATCATTTTTCATGTTTGTGCTTGTGTTTGTTGGGTAGCTTGAGAGTACTTTTGCACTTGTTGAGCTTGTGTTGCTTGTTGCATGGCTAGATATTGTTGGATGGCCTTTTGGTAGGCCTAGTGAGCTTTTAACACAATTTTATATTTTCTTTTGGTTTTGGTGGTAGTTGTGGTGGATTCAAAATTGTGTTGGATGTAGTGATGGGTGGTTGAGATACTTTTGAAGTGATCATAGTGGTTTGTGTGATTGAAGTACTGGGTCCTTGGGAGAACGCATTTGGCAGTGTTGGAATCGATGTCATTGCTTGGTTAGATACCAACTGTTGGTGCAATGTCAATGGTATATTCAAAGGATTTGATGTGATAGCCTGATTGGTGTTAGGTGGATCAATTTGGATGGATTGATTGGTGCTAGGTAAAGGGGGAAGCCCTAAACCAAGGAATGATGTCGATATGGGTAATGGTGGTGGAGATGTCTCTTGGCATAATGACTCAACTATTTTGGTAAGTGTAGCAATTTGATCTCACCAAATTTGATCTTGATTTTGATCTTGACTCCCTTGATATAGTTGATTTGGTTTTTGTTCAAGCAGATTTGGGATGCATACTTGTGGTTTTTATACAAGATCATGGACAAATTGACTTTGGACAATTTTCTCACTTGGGATGATGTTCAAATTTGGTGTTATGGGTTGGAATTGAACATTGTTGTTGTTGGGAATCATATTGCCTTGTTTTAGGTAACTTTGATTTTGCATGGTGTTACCTTGACTTGGATTAATGCACAGAGTCGTTAACATCTTGTTTTGACTTTGAACAATATTCGTATGATTTACAAACATATCTATCCCAAAGTTTACCAAGTTTGGATTCAAAATGTTCATGTTTTGTAAAGTTGTACTTGGTACATTCACATTTGGCATGTATGGATTTGGTGGGATGATGTTGGTCATTTGAAGACTCATGCATTGATTGTTTGGTTGATAGATTTGTAGGTTTGAACTTGGATTTAAATCTACCATCGGGAAATGTGTTCCAAAATTTTGACTAGGCATACTCACATTTGTTGTACCATTGAGGTTTGTAGGAGATAATGATCCCATGTATGGATTGTATAAATGTGAGTTTTGAAAATTTGTGAGGCTTTGATAATTTGGTTGTTTTGGATTACTCATGATGTATGGATCAAGTTTATATTCCATGTTCCTCTTGTGTTTTGACCTTGTAAAAGTGACCTCTAAGGTGTTTAGGACCAATGATGAGATTAAGGATAAAAAGGGGTGAATGATATGAGTGTTGAATATTGAGGGAATTTGTATCAATGCTAGACTTAGGGCTTGATTTTGATTTTTTGAGTTGGATAATGAACTTATAAACCCTAAGATGTTAGATGCTATCTTAGGGTGTACTTGTTCAAAGAGGTGCTAATTTAACTAGAGGTATGAGAAAGGATGTATTCACATACTCCTAACTAAACAAGGTTATTTTTATTTTGATGATTTACCTAAGTCTAGAATGATGTTTCCAAAGCTCTAAATTTTCTTGTGGGATGGGATGATAAATGTTTGAAATGGATGAAGTGTTTGATTTTGATCCTAAATGAACCTAAGAAATACTTGTTTACAAGGCCGAGGTTTTTAAGAACATGCTTTTCCCTTCAAACCAAAAGATCAATGTTTGCTCAAAAGACCATAAGAAAAAAGATACACAAGCACATGTGTGGGGTACAATTGATTTAATCTTGATTAGTGAATTTCTTTTACCACAAACACTTTCTTGATTATATTTTCAAACTAATCGTCTAATGTCCTAACTCCTTTTCATCCCACAAAGTGCTATGTGGAATTCAAGGAAATCAAGGCAATGGTTGCCTAATGTTTACCTTGGTAGAAGAAAATTAAGATGTAAACCCAATTACTTAGAAAGCTCTAAGGACATAATCCCTAGGGTAAGCAATAGTTCTTGTGTTTTTTCAAAGGTATTTTCTCTAACTAAGGGGTTTGAAATTTTGATGATGATGTTAAGTGTTTGTTTCCAAATGTTTTCGAATAAGCAAAGTGTTTTGACTCACAAGAAATATAGCATCCTAGCTCAATTGGTACATTTTTCTTGGTGGGATTTCCTCATGCCCTTCATAGTAGAAGAGATGATTTTACATGCAACCAAGGAAAGAGTATAAAGGTATGTTAAGAATGAAGTCTTAACCTCTATACTTTAACCAAGATTGGACATGGCAAGTAACTTCTTGGAATCTAAGTTCCAATGAACCACTTTGATAAACTCGTTGGATGGACTAGTTGGCTACTACAAACAAGGTTCTTAATGACAAGACATTGGGTACATGGCACCTTGCGAGCATCCAACAAGCCACTAAAGGCTTTAATAAATCCTACTAGGGGAACTTATACTTTTTATGGTAGTACCCCATTCTGAAAGACACTGTATGACTAAGGCCTACATACCATGAGGACTTTACAATTTAGTCTTATCCATTTATATACCGGCCCGAATGAAAAACTGGTTGGAGTCACCTTCAAGTTCTCCTTTCAGATGTGTCTCTTAGGCAGGCCCCTCTAAAGGTAAACAATAGTGAGCAAGCACATCCATAGTTTGATTGACCTTCATTTAGAAACAAGGGGAGAACCCACGCGATATACCTAACTCACACTCGCAAGATTTGTTCAATTTTATTTCCCAAAATGAAGTGTGGAGGTGATTACTGTATCTCAACCTAAGATCACAAAAAACGCATTTTGATTCTCAATATTTCTATAAAGCATGAGAGAAGTGCATATGTCCTTTTTCTATGATTTTAGTTTAAGTAAGCAATCACAAAGCAAAGTTGCACTTGTTCATTTTAAGTCCACAAAGCAATTGTGAGTTCTTTTTAAGGCACCAAAGGACAAATGAGAGTTGTTTTGTTCAATTTTTAATCCCAAAAACAAATTTTAGTAGATTTGAGTCCTAATGTTCATTTTAAACCCTCTGTAGAAAAAATTGAAAGATTCTTTTTAGAGACCAAATGAAATTAGTAGATTCTAAAAGCTTGAAAGATAGCAAATCCTTAGAAGAGGGATTATAATTTCTTCCCAAAGTGTTTAAAAACACTTGTTACAATGATGTGATAATGCTTTTTCTTTGACTTCCATGCTCCCTTATCCTTCAAAACCTACAACACAAGCTCCAAATGTCAAATTAAATCAAGAAACAAGAAAATATGATTGTTAGTTAGACGAGTAAGCATAAAACCCCTAAAAGTTAGACCAAGTTTCATTATGATTTGATATTAAGTGAAAATTTGAAAATTTTAACTCTATAAAAATTGAAAATAGCCTACACCATTGGATAGCTTATGAAATTCTACCCCATTTCAAAAGTCAACGCTTTGAAAAAGACCAAATAATGACCAAGATATGGCCATTTTAAGTTTGCATGAAAAAGAAAGAAATTCAAGCGATTATGTTTGTGATGGTGGATATGTTTGATTTTGTTGTGGCACTATATGGCGGCGTTGGAGACTCTAGAGTGTAGTTTGATTCCAATGCTGTAGTTTGAATTTTTGAGTGGTTTTGTTTGCTGTAAACACCAAAAACATCAAAAACCATGAAATTTTCTCAAAAAACATGATTTGATCTTCCGATAGGCCGGGCTCCTAGCACCAAATGTAGAACCCTAATCCAAATACCTACAAAACACAACAAATGAATACATTAGGAGATCAAATGCAAGTAAGAACAAGGATTCCCCATGAAATCCATTAGCAAAGTTTAAAATAAGAAATTAGACAAGAATGAAATGAAAGAGCAATAAAGCAAGCTAAATCCTATTGAAGACAATGCAAATTATTGATCCCATGGGGGAATTGGTGCCAATTTTATGTGAAAATTGGTCCTTTCCCAACTCCAATAATGCAAGCTTGATGAATGTTGATGAATGTTGGTGAATGATCCACATTGATGAAGAATGGTGAGTGCTCCAATAAAAAAATTTGCATAACCTAGCTATGAACCCAATGGTAATGGATAGAATTTTCTAATCATTTGAGCATAGTAAGTTTACTCAAATTGTGGATGGATAAAATTAAGGATTAGCTCTTCATTTATAGATGAGATTGATGGAGATATGATCAATATAGAGAAATGTAGGACTAATCTTCAACAAATGATAAGAAGCCACATGTCATAATGTGAATGGTTGAGGAATGAGCACATTTTGAAGAATGTGCAAAGAGGGGGGAGATTCAAATTCAAAATATGGCTTGAAGGATGAGTTGAAAGGTGAAGCAAATGCACATGGCTCAAGAAAAGGACATGTAAGATATTTTAAATGCTTTGTTGGATGTACATGTCTATTTGGGGGGAGATTTCAAATTTGAAGAATATTCCCACTTGGATGCCTTTTTTGTATGAAAATAGATGATTTATAAATCAAAATGATTTTCATGTGAAAGTTGTAAAATCTAGAGGATTTGATGGATTAAGACTAAGATTAATCAGGATTTGATTAATTTAAAGGAGATTAGCTGATTTGACCATTTTGACTTAGATTTTAGGATTTAAATAACTCAAAATGAGAAGAGAATGATTTAGACCTAGTTAAATAAATATTTATTTATTTATTTAACCAAAGGGGGTGATGTTAGATTAAATTAGATAAATGTTTGATTTATTTAATTTAATTAGATGAACTTTAGAGATTTAATCAAATAATATGGATTATTTAATTAACTAAAGATAGGAAGATGAAATGACCTAGCTAATTAAACAGAGACAATGATTTAATTAAATTGAGGGATTTATTTAATTAAAAGGGGAATTATGATGACTTTAATCAAATAAGGCTATTCGATTAAATGGTTAGATAGAGGGATAATTCGGGATGAGGTGATTTTAGTAGATCAGGATCAATTGTGCGATATCAATTTGTATATTTTTTAGGTCTACAATTATTAGATTCAAAAGATGCAACAAGTAATGTGAAATGTCAAGAGAGTACCCTTCATCTTTTCACGATGAATCAATCAATAGGTTGCCATCATGTCAAAAGGGGTAGATTATTTTGTTGGATATGTCTTTCAATCTTCTTAAGTGGATCCAACATCCATTTTATTAGAAGTAAATGATTTTTGTGATGCATCAAGTTCAATTATGCATCTATTAAAATAATGGAGATATCAAGTCATGCCTGAAACCATCATGATTCATATGGGGCAGCAAGAAGGAACAAATATAATCATACATTGTTAGATGAAAGACATTTTCCAATTCATCTCACCTCAATCCTATTGAATAACCACACATCACTTAGGATGGTGAGCATTCAGGTCACCACCATAAATGACACATCTTTTCCCAATAGGATTAAATCAAAATGAATGGCAGTGAGTATAACAATGACTTTTAAGAGTTTGCAAAGGGAAATATTAGGTGGATAACATGCAAACAACAATGATCTCATGAAAAGGACAGTAATAAATCATGCTAGATCTCATGAAAGGATAGTTCACCATGAATGCATGCTACAGGGAAGCAAGGGAAATCATCACATTCATTAAGGGGACAAGTGAATCATGTTTTCACTTTAGCAGTGAATGATAAACTATGAAGAAGTCATACAATGAAGAGGGTAGAAGGATAATCACTATGGAAGATATGGTGAATTGTGAACAGTGACATTGCTAGAAAAATGGATTCAAGAGAGTAAATGTAAATGGAAACAAGCTTTATAAAAGCACAGATCAATATAAAGCTATAGGAACATTGAGAAAGGTCTCGAGTTCATACACAATGAAGATTCAAGAGGACTATAGGTAGAGCCAGAGGAGATTTCAAGGTGAGTTTTGATAGGAGACCTTTGTGACAGATGAGAAATAGTTTAAGCTCCATATTATGGAATTACAAGACATGCTTTGGGCCCAGCCGATCCATAATAGAGATAAAAGATTTTAGGCATGAAAACAGCCTAGGTGACAATACTCTTGAGGTAAGAAACACTAATTGTAAGAAGCTTCCACAAAGCACATAGAAATAAACTTTTCTTTCAGCACTGAAGTAGTCATACAACCTAAAAGGAAAATGACCTTATAGTACGACAATCATATAAAGTAACCTATGGAAACCAAACATGCATAATGATTGGAATGATCTTGAAGAATGAGCAGTCACCTTTTGTGTGACAAGGACAAATAGATGCATAAAGGTTTAGGCATGATAGTTATAAGGAGAATATGTGGCAATGCCATTGTAACAGTGTGAGTTGTCTTGTAGCATGTGAACAATGACAAGTGCATATGTTTGATAGTCATTTAAATCTCAAAACACAAAATGTTTTCATGTATCATAAAGAAGTGATATCATCAGTAATAGAGCATGTGTGGAAGTAACATAAATTTCTAATACTCTCATATTAATAGTCACTAAAGAAGATAAAGAAGACAATGACTGCACTTAGGGTACATGTAGGATTCATGAGGCTTCTATCTCATTTTTGTAGAGGTATTACTTCCATTTGTTCAAAGATTGTGAGTAGGCTTATACTTTTCCAAGATAACAAATTGTCCCCTTTGAAAATCCTCATGAACTTTTATCTAATTTAGAGTGGGGGAAGCACATCAAAATGGTGAATTTTCATATGACAGCCATACCATATGCAAATTTTAGAGACAAAAAACTTGAAGTCAAAACTAGAGATAGCTAAGAAGAAAAAGATTCAAATGATAGAGGGACTATGACTTCAATAAGCATCAAAATTACCATGTTAAATGGCAGGTGTTCTACAAAATTATTCAATCTTCTAGCCTTTCTTTCCATGGGACTATGGTTTGATGGTTCAATCACCCGATCATATTGGAAGCTCATGGTTTTGGATTTTCACACAACAAACATGACTAAAACTGATTTGTGCTTATATATTACCATATTTATCCTGGCATTTGTCACTTAAAAAATTATTGTTGCTTTTCTGCTTTATTGGAGATTGTCTTGAAACTAATGTATTTGTGAAGAAAACATGGTAGGAGGTAAAATGGTTTTGTTCAAAACATCAGGAAAGGAATCCTTTACATGTGAAACCTTGATGAAGAAGATATTGAATTTGACCAATAAGAATATCATTGGTACTAGTGGCTTTTCTATAGTCTACAAATTGGTCATAAATGAACATACAACCTTTTCCATAAAAAGCTTAATAGAGGATTTCTAGATCAAAAGGGCAGTGCTCATGAAGGAATGTGAAGGATGTGTAGAGGCTTTGAGTCTATAACCATACTATGCAATGACATTGATCAATTTACAAACCATTTTTTATTTATAGGGAATCCATTAAAACACATTTCGAAGTGATGCAAAGGAATGTATATGCAAATATACATAAGACAACTTTTATGGTTTGCTACCACATTTTTCCCAGAAATTGAAAGAGAAACCAAACACCTACAACAAGCATGGCCACATCCATGGATATCAAAAAGTGCCCATTTTTTTCCTAGAATAATCAAATTTCTACAAGAAATAGAAAAAATAAAGAGTGTATGTTCATTTTTCTACATTTTGGAGCTCAAGGTTAAGCATTCTTTTTTCAAAATGGAAAAGAGATGACAGAATTTACTTATAGGGCACTTACTTTGAGCTTGATCATAAATGATTTTGCTGAAAAATCTATAGAAAATGCCATTGTGTGTGTGTCCAGAACCACCATGGAAATCATCTGGAAATCCTTCTCATGAAAACCCTATGTTGGCCCAAGAGTTTCTCCAAAAGCCCAAATGGTAAAAGAAATGAAATGCTTTGCAATTTTTGCATTGTTTTTATTTGCTAGGGTTTTTCCCTAAATACACTAGCCAACTTAGGCATTTTTGCCTTTTATTTAAACCTTTCAACATGATTTAATGATTCATCTAGGACTTAGGATTTCTTTTTTCTATCATTTATAAATTTTCATTTAAAAGGTTAACTCCCCTTGTGTATATCAATATGATATACTATGACTTGCTTTGTATTGAATTATGAATGTAAATATTGATTAAGTGATCTTTTAAAAATCACTTTTAATATGTGTATTTATGTAGGTTGGAAAGGGTGTTATTGCTTTGAGATTGGGTCAAAGGGGTGAATTTGAACCTTATGATTTGGAGGCCAAATTAAAGAAAGCAATTGTTTGAGCCTTTATTTTTGCATTATTTTATAATGTAAAACATTTAATTAAATGTTGTACTTATAAGACATTTAATTAAATGCTATTTTAAATGTAAAATTGAAAGAAACATGTGTTGATAAGAATAAGTCAAGGGAAATAGGTTGAAACCATGTGTGGGAAAAACTGATGACTTCCCAAGATGGAGAAAGTGTGGGAGGATGTCTTTGACTATTTTTGGAGGAAATGGTGACCATTTAGAGGCAGTTTTGTCATGCTTTTAGTGTGACTTGGGTCTTGGTTGACTTTTCTACATTTTGGACTCGACATTTTGGAGAAGTTTTGGAAGCTTCCTTTTTGGATTTTCCGTGGCATCCGACTAAGAAGTTCTATAAAAACCTATGTGGGATAGGTTTAAAAATGGCTTAATTATCTTCAAACTGAAGTTTTAGGAAGTTTTTTCTTTCTTTTTGTAGGGAATTGTAGCTTATCTTGGAGATTTTTCAAGCAAAGGGCAACATTATAACTTAGATTTGCAAACTTATGCAGCAATGTAACACCTTTTGATTAATAATTTAATCTATTTTACCTTCTCATTATGTTGTTTTATTGTTAAAGCTTTAAAAATGGTTGATGAAATCTTATGGTAGAAATATTTTCCCTTTGATTTTTTCTTGTTTTCTTTTCCTTTATGTAGTTAATATGAACTTGCAAGTCATAACATGTGTTGAGTTAGTTCAGGAAAGAGTATAAGTTGTGAAGATATATTTTACTTCCTTTTAGATGTTGTCCTTGACATTTTTAGCATAGTTATGAAGCACTAATGCAAATACATGTGAACTTTTGAGTTGTGTAAGCCATTGTTAAGTTGTTGATGATTTCTATGTAAAATAAACTATGTAAGTCTGAGGAAAACACATTAGGTACATCACCATAGGGGTTTTAGTCTTCTTTTCATACTTATTTCTCCCCTTCTCCCAACAAGGAATAGTTTAGGTGACACCATCAAAAGGGGAGCCAACCAATAATATTGAGGTATACTTTCACAATAGGATACCCATAGCCTAAAACTTGTCACATGTTATAAAAAAAAAATTGAGTTCTTTCACAACTTGGCAAAGGGGTGCAAATTTGGACCTCTAACAGTTTTGGCATGCCTAGTGGGACAGCGAACTACATCTTAGTTCATTTTACACATTTTATTGCTATAGTTTAGTGTGTACAATAGTAGTTTCTTCATTTGGAGGAAATTTTTCAAAGCACCTGATGACTACAAAAGAATAACAATTGGTTTTAGGTAGACAAAGTGCTAGTGTGTACTTATTTTCAGAAAACTCAAACCTAGCTTTCTTGCTTTACAAGAAATTTCAATGATTTTTCAACTTTTGTAAATGCTCCAATATGTCTATATTTTATGAAGACATGTTCTATCACCCTTCATTTCATGAAAATGTTGCTCATATACCCAATTATTAGCCATATCAAAATGACCATGTAGCTATTTTTAGTCCAGGTACCTTTGCTACAAGAGATTATCAACATTCTCCACATGCTTGCCACCCTACCACCCCTACTCAACCATCATGGCAGCCAGTGTATGCTCAAGATAAACCCCAAGGCTACCATTTTTCTAGCAATCAACAAATCAATCCCTATGATCAACTTCAAGAGTTTCAAATTTTTGAAGATAGGCTCAAACAAATTCATTATATAGATTTAGGGTTGAAGATAAGGAACATGTTTCTTGAAGAGTTGTTTAGAAAAAGTGAATTTAATGAGCAACAAGAATAGTTGGTTTGTCTAGCCTATGATTGCTCATAGGATTATAGCCTTGAATATCAACAAGAATGTGATTTGCAATAGGAAAAATAATCTTACCAAGCCCATCTCCATGAGCAGGAGTAGGAAGCACAATAGAGGCAATTTGAGGAGAATCTTGCTCAACAACTTGCTACAAAGGATGCAGAAATGAGGCTAAAATTTTCCAAACAGGACGTTGCTAAGTTTAATATTCCAAGCTTCAAATAAGGTGAACCTCTCAAGCCTTCTATATTTGAGATTCCAAGTTTTAGAAATCCTATTTCTATTCAAGAACCTATCCTTGAGCAAGCTCAACCTATAGAGGAGCCTAAAAAATTTGCATTCCCAAGTTTTATGAGCCCTCCTTTTGTTCAAGAACCTATTATTGAGCAAGTGCATCCTTGTGAGGAACCCATTAAGGAGGCTCAACCAACCCCTTATATTCTAGAACAACCTAAAGAAGAGGTACTTGTAGAGGAAGAAACAAATATTTTATTTGTTATGTTTGAACAAGAACTTGAAATAGAGGAAGGGAGTGAAATTCAAATCACAACCACATCAACTTCAGTACATTAGGAGGCTCAAAAATTTGATTTTTTGACACCTCAATTGAGTTATAATAAGGTAAAAATCAATCTTCCTTCACTAGAAAACAAAAATGAGGATGAAGATGACCTTTTTTGGGGATGATCTAGAGTCACCTATTTCAAATTTAAAGATCAAAAAATCATCTTTTGAGGAGCAAAAGGTGGGATAGCAGGTAGTTGAAGTAGAAAAGGATGTTCAAGTTTAGATTGTTTTTTTCTTATTTGATGAACTTCCAGAATTTATAAGTGAAGATGATCAGTGCTTGATTGAACTAACCTCAATGCTCAGTTTTGTGTAGCAAAGTGATGATATAATGACGGATTTTTTTGTTGAACTTCCTAGTTTTTTGGATGATGATGAAGACACCATGCTTATATTAACACCAATATCAAGTTTTGGATAGCAAGAAGATGAAATTCACTTTGATAGGTTGTTGGTTCGTCAAGAAGAAGATGCGGGAAGCCTAGTCTTTAGAGGTAAAAAGGTCGGTACCTATGAGAATATTCATCAAGATGAGCATGATCAATAGAGGTATGTTTTGAAAGGTATGAGTACTCCTTTAGATGTTCAAGGAAAAATTCATGAAGTTGACGTAGGACATGTCATGCATGAGGGAGATAACCATGAACTTGAAGAGGACATGTTCTTGAGTATAATAGAGGATTTTTGTTCAGGACTTGAGGATGAGCTACTAATTTCTAAATTTGAAAACTGTGTAGCATAACCAAAAGGATAAAGTAGTCATAGTTTCATTTGAATCACATGAGGTAGCTCATTCCAATCATTATGAGGTTGTGGTTGTAGAAGTAGCTAATCAAATTAAACACAAAAAGATTGGATTGAAGGTTATTCTTTTGAACACAAGGATGCCCAATCAGGGATTTAGCCAGTTTGGAAGCCACTGAGGTACCAAAGGTCATGCTTGTGCCCAAGTATGAAGATACAATTGAAGAAGCTGATTTTGGAGTTACAACTAAAAGTGACCAGATTCAATTCACGTGTCCAGTCTAGGACAACAATAGGCATGATCTTTATCAAGGTTCAAATGAGTTTATTTTCATTTTACATGAAACATTGCAATAGTCTATTTAATACATGCATGTGTTTCATGTTCTTCTAGCAATACATAATCATGTGATGCATCAGTTGTTGATTAAAAAGGGGTGTTATTTTGCAAATCCTATCAATGGTTTTGTTTGACCAACTTCTTTCCTAGTTAGGGTAGGTTAGAATAGGTTTCTAGTTATAGTTTTCATTTCCCTAAGTGTTTTTTTGCATAGTTAAGTAGTTTTCTTTGGTGTTCTAGTGTGTTATGAATAAGTTTCCATGGTGTCTCATGTTGTTTTTGTGAGTTACAACAACATACAATGTTGTTTTTAAGTTGTGTCAACTTTTAGATGACTCAATACCCAATGGATAAACATTAGGCATCTGGTCGAGATGTTTAGCAGGAAAACATATAGTAGATGTAACCAAAAATGTTAACTTATTTTTTATTCTAGCTAAAATCAAGTAACTTATTGTTTACTCTTTTGTGTTTTCATTTAAACATTAAAAGATACATCATGTTCTGCTAAAGTTTATTAATATGCATAAAGGAGATTGTTAAAACAAATTGAATCATTCCAATTTTTTGCAATTACATACAAATAAGAAAGAGAACCAACATGCATTGCAAATGTAATTTTTATTGATGATCATAAGAATATAATGTCCCTCACAAGCTAAGGTATGAGCTATTCTAATGCTTATAAAGAAAATACTATATGTGCTATAGACAAACAAAAAGGAAATTGCACATAAAATGAAAAGGGGCCCATCATTTCTTAGTGGAATGACGAATCCTGTTGGATTGGTCCAGCATCATCTCAGTCTTTCCTGCTACCCTACTTTTGTTGACACTCTCCTCACAGCTCCTAGGTTTCCTGCATCTGAAAAAATAGTGTTGTTAGAGCAATGAAAGGTCACTAATCAAAACTTGTGCAAAACATCCATAAAAATGTAATATAATATCCATAAGCATCAAAATAGACAACATACTATAAGTGTATAGGAGAACAAGAAAGAAGTAATCAAACACACCTATGATATATGCTTTTTTTATCTAACTGGTTTGTTCCTTGTGTAGATTTAGGACAAGTATTTCTTACTATTTTGATTAAGCTAATTACAACATGTGGAATAAAATGTGGCTCCCATGAGGATTAAGCCTAGAATGTTACTCTCTTCTATTTCAGGAGGAATAGGAAATTGAGCAACTTGATCAAATTGATAATCAATTTCAATTATTGATTCTTTATATCAATATGGAATCACACTAGTTGATCAACTTTCGTTATCAGATTCAAAAGGTGCAACAAGTAATGTGAAATTTCAAGAGATTATCCTTCATATTTTCATGATGAATCAATCAATAGGTTGTCGTCATGCCAAAAGGGGTAGTATATTTTGCTGGATATGTCTTTCAATCTTCTTAAGTGGATCCAAGATCCATTTTATTAAAAGAAGTAAATGATTTATGTGATGCATCAAGTTTAATTATAGATGCTTCAAGTTCAATTATACATCTATTAAAATAATGAAGGAGATATCAAGTCATTACTGAAACCATCATGAGTCCTATGGGGTAGCAAGAAGGAACAAAGATAATCATACATTGTTGCATGAAAGACACTATCCAAGTCATCTCACCTCAATCCTATTGAACAACCACACATCACTTAGGATGGTGAGTTTTTAGGTCACCACCATAAATGACACATGTCTACCCAATAGGATTAAATCAAAAGGAATGGTAGTGAGTATAACAATTACTTTTAAGAGTTTTCAAAGGGTAGTCTTAGGTGGATAACAAGCCAACAACAATGATCTCATGAAAAGGACATCAATAAATCATGCTACATCTCATGACAGGATAGTTCACTATGAATGCATGCTACAAGGCAAGAAGGTTAGCCATCACATTCATTAAGGGGACAAATTAACCATGTTTTCACTTTAGTAGTGAATGATAAACTATGAAGAAGTCATGCAATGAAGAGGGTAGAAGGATAATCATTGTGGCAGATATGGTGAATTGTGAACGATAACATTGCCAAAAGAATGGATTCAAGAGAGTAAATGCAAATGAAAAAAATATTTATAAAAGCACATATCAATATAAAGCTACAATAACATTGAGAAAGGTCTCGAGTTCATACACAATGAAGATTCAAGAGGACTATGGGTAGAAACAGAGGATTTTTGAAGGTGGGATTTGATAGGAGACCTCTGTGAAAAATGAGCAATAGTTTAAGCTCCATATTATGGCATTAGAAGACATGATTTGGGTCCAACCGAACCATAACAGAGCTAAAAAAATTTAGGCATCAAAATGTCCTAAGTGACAGTACTCTTGAAGTAAAAAGAAGCAATTGCAAGAAGCTTACACAAACCACATGGCAATCAACCTTGCTTTAAATAGTAAAGTAGTCATAGATCCTAAAAGGATAGTGACCTTATAGTATGGTAGTCATATAAAGTAACCTATGGAAACCAAACATGTATAAAGATTGGAATAATCTTGAAGAATGGGTATTCACCTTTTGTGTTACAAGGAAAAATACATGCATAAAGGTTTAGGCATAGTAGTCATAAGGAGAATCTGTGACAATGCCATTGTAACAGTGAGAGTTGTCTTGTAGCATGTGAACAATGACATATGCATATGTTTGATAGTCATTTAAATCTCAAAACAAAAAATGTTGTCATGTAGCATAAAGAAGTGCTATCAAAGATAATAGAGCATGTACGAAGAGTAACATAAATTTCTGATACTTTCATATTAATAGTCACTAAAGAAGATAAAGAAGATAGTGACTGCACTGAGGGTACATCTAGGATTCATGAGGCTTATATCTCAATTTTGTATAGGTATTACTTCAATTTTTCCAAAGATTGTGAACAGGCTTAGGCTTTTCCAAGATAACAAATAATCTGCTTTCAAAATCCTTGTGGAATTTTATCTAATAGAATGGGGGCAACAGACCAAAATGGTAAATGTGCATATGACGGCTAGACCATATGCAAAGTTTAGAGACAACAAAATTGAATTCAAAACTAGAGATAGCTAAGAAGAAAAAAATTCAAATGATAGAGGGACTATGACTTCAATAAGCATCAAAATGTCCATGTTAAATGATGGAACTTGTTCTGCAAAATTATGCATTATTCTAGCGTTTCTTTCCATGGGACCATGGTTTGATGATTCAATTACCTGATCATATTGGAAGCTCATGGTTTTGGGTTTTCATACAACAAACATGACTAAAAGTGATTTGTGGTTATATATCACCATATTTTTCCTGGAATTTGTCACTTAAAAAATTATTATTGCTTTTTTTCTTTATTGGAGATGGTCTTGAAACTGACGTGTTTGGGAAGATAGGATGAAAGGTGGTAAAATGGCTCTATTCAAAACATTAGGAAATGACTCCTTTACATGTGAAACCTTGATGAAGAAGATACCAAATTTGACCAATAAGGTTATCCTTGGTATTGGTGGCTTTGCTATAGTCTATAGATTGGTCATAGATGAACATATAGCCTTTGCCATAAAAAGCTTAATAAAGGGTTTCTAGATCAAAAAGGCAGTGCTCATAAAGGAATGTAAAGGATGTGTAGGGGCTTTGAGTCTATACTTGTACTGTGCAATGGTATTGATCATTTTTCAAACCATTTTTTATTTACAAGGCAAACATTAAAGTACATTTTGAAGTGATACAAAGGAATGCATATGCAAATATAAAAAAGATGAAACTTTTAAGGTTTTGTGCCATTTTTTTCCTAGATTATGCAAGAGAAACCAAACACCTACGACAAGCATGGTTTTAGCCATGGATGTCAAAAAGCTTCCATTACTTTTTTAGAATAATCAAATGTCTACAGGAAATTATGAAAACGAAGAGTGTATGTTCATTTTTCTACATTTTGGAGCTCAAGGTCAAGCATTCTTCTTTCCAAAATGGAAAAGAGATGACAAAATTTACTTATAGAGAGCTTACTTTGATCTTGCTAAAAAAAATTAGAAAATGTCACTTTGTGTCCAAAACTGCCATGGAAATCATCTGGAAAGCCTTCTCATGAAAACCCTATGTTATCCCAAGAGTTTCTCCAAAATATAGAATGGTAAAAGAAATGAAATGCTTTGCAATTTTTGCATTGTTTTTGTTTGCTGGGGTTTTTCTCTAAATATGCCGACCAACATAGGCATTTTTTCCTTTTATTTAAACTTTTCAACATGATTTAATGCTTCACCCAAGACTTAGGCATTTATTTTCCTATCATTTATAACTTTTCATTTAAAAGGTTAACTCCCCTTGTGTATATCAAAATGATATACTATGACTTTCTTTGTATTGAATTATGAATGTAAATATTGATTAAGTGATCTTTTATAAATCACTTTCAATATGTGTATTTATGCAAAGCAAGGGTGTTATTGCTTTGATATTGGGTCAAAGGGGTGTATTTGAACCTTATGATTTAGAGACAAAATCATAGAAAGCAATTGTTTGAGCCTTTCTTTATGTATTATTTTGTAATGTAAAACATTTAATTAAATGGTGTACCTATAAGCCATTTAATTAAATGTTATTTAAAATGCAAAATTGAGAGAAACATGTGTTGATAAGAATAAGTCAAGGGAAACAGGTTAAAAACATGTGTGGGAAAAAGTGATGACTTGTCAAGATGGAGAAAGTGTGGGAGGATGTATTTGACTTATTTTGGAGGGAATGGCGACCATTTAGTGGCAATTTTGTCATTCTTTTAGTGTGACTTGGGTCTTGGCTGACTTTTCTACATTTTGGAGAAGTTTTGGAAGCTTCTTTTTTGGCTTTTCAGTCGCATCTAACCAAGAAGTTCTAGAAAATACTTGTGTGGGATAGGTTTCAAAATAGATTAAGTATCTTCAAACTAAAGTTTTATGGAGTTCTTTCTCTTTTTCTGTAGGGCTGAAACATAGATTTTTGGGACCCTATGGAGTACTCTTGCACTTCTAGGGTTTTTCACCTAAAAAGAGAGATAGGGCCAAAACTGCTTATGATTCACTAAAATTAGGATGTGTGTGATCTATATATTAATAAATGAGATGATCTAAATGTAATTATATGAACTAAGTGATTGATTATGGATGCAAAACCTAGGAAATAAGACTTGTTTGAGAACGCATTGTGTTATGCAAGAACACTAAAAAATGAATACAAAACTGTAACAGAAATGACCTTGACTAAATATGTGCACCTAAAACCTTGATGAAGATTGGAAATTGAGTTTTGAATGTTTATTATGCTAATTTTCAAGCCTAACAGGACTCATTCTCCACCTAGGGTGAATCAATCCTTGTTCTAGTAAACTGTGTTGAAACTAGTTTCTAACAAAAGGGTATGAGAAAATGCATAAATTAGAAAAATGACCCTAGAGTGGGAATCATTCACCACCCATGGTGAATGATTCCACTTTTGAATTTTTGAATGTTCAAAGGTGGATTTCGAGGCTTTTAGTCTGCACTTCTGCTTCCTACAAGTGTTTGCTTCCGAAATTGTCGTATTCAGGTCTAAAAATGACTTTTTGTTGATATTTTGAATTGAATGATGAAGAGATGACTTGAATGAGTTTGAAATATAATCTTCAATTATTCTTAAGCCTCCAAGAGTCCTAAATCTGCATAAAAGCTAGACAAGAAAGAGAGATTGTTGATTGTTAGCGCATGGGGGTTTGCCTTGGTCAAGCCCCATTTAGGTAATTAAAGAAAATTGATGAAATAAATTAATGAAACATGAAAAAATGGAGATGATTAAATTTTCATGAAGATTTTATCTTTAAATTCTGCAACAATGGAGGAAGATTCAGCCCTTGAATGCTTTAGAAAGCTAACTTGAAAACTTCTAATGAAGAAACCCTAGCTTTCTTGAATTGGATGAGAAGATAAAAGATTAATTAATGATGAGAGATGTAAGAATGAGTTAAGATGTGTAAAATGAGGATTAAAAAAATTATTTATAGACAATTGTGCCTTAGAACCTAATAATACCTCATCATAGGCTGACATGTAGTGAAAATAAACATTAAATTTTACTTTTTCCCACTCAAAGGTCAAAATGGGGGCCAAATAGGACTCATTCGCCACATATGGAAAATGGGTCCCACTTGGATGGGACTAATTCACCATGCATGGTGAATGGGTATCACATGGGCCAATTTAATAGCTAATAGGTCGAGGGATAAGGAAATAAGGTTTAAATTGCAACTTTATCGGGTGTTTGATCAATTTAATCCTCAAAATGTACAATATGGGTTAATTAAGACCTACTAGTGATGATGTAAATGTTAAATAGGGCTTGGGACATATAAATAAATGTGAAAGTGTGATTAAATACACTTTACAACACTAAAATTAGGTCCACATAGCCTAGAAGGGCACAAAAACTAATGTGAATGTGTAAGACACATTACAACACTAGTTTATCATTAAGCTTGCATTAATAACCTTCTAGATTGATGTAATAATATTATTAAACAAATTTTATAATGTTGAATTAGGAAGAAATGGGTTAATTAAGTCTAGAAAAGTGTGAAAAGTCCTTTACAAGACTTTACAACACCTTTACAAGATGTCAAATGTTAGAAGCATGTTATTTGATTTGCAAGGGTCCAAGACCTAGTGAGGACACATAAAATGCTTCACAACACTAGATTAAGACCTCCTTAAGTCCATTTTATCATGAGTTAATCCCATGTCAACAAAAGGGTCCTTTTTTCAAATGCACAAGGGCTTTGTAGCTTATCTTGGCTATTTTTCAAGTAAAGGACAACATTGTAACTCAGAGTTGCAAACTTATGCACCAGTATAACACCTTTTGATTAATAATTTAATCTATTTTACCTTCTCATTATTTTGTTTTATTGTGAAAGATTTAGAAATGGTTGATGAAATCTTATGGTAGAACTATTTTCCTTTTGATTTTCTCATGTTTTCTTTTCCTTTATGTAGTTAATATGAACTTGCAGCTCATAACATGTGTTGAGTTAGTATAGGAAAGAGTCTAAGCTGTGAAGGTATATTTTACTTCCTTCTAGATGTTGTCCTTGACATTTTTAGCCTAGTTATGAAGTGTTGATGCAAAGACACATGAAGTTTTGAGTGTGCAATCCAATGTTAAGTTGTTGATCATTCTTATGTAAAAGCAACTATGTAAGTTTAAGGAAAACACATTAGGTGCATCACCATAGAGGTTTTAGTTTCCTTTACATTATTTTTTCTCCCCTTTTCCTAGCAAGGAATAGTTTAGGTGACACCATCAAAATGGGAGCCAACCCATAATCTGGAGGTCTACTTTCACAATAAGATACACATAGCCTGAAAGTAGTCCCATGTTAGTCCAAATTTGCCGAGTTCTTGCATAAGATTGTAGAGGGGTGCAAATTTGGGTCTCTAACAATTAGTTGAGGGTATGTGTAGGATCATGATGGGCCAACAAGTGGCAATATGATGGGTATTTGTAGGGTATGTGGCTGACAACATTTTTTTTACCCAAAATTAATGAAATGAAAAGGGTTTTTAAAGGAGATTCTCAGCTTTCCACCAATATAAATTATGCTTTACTTTAAATTTAATAAATAATTATTATTCATTTTCTATTTTAATTATGACTAAAGTCCTGATTGATAGGCTAATTGAAAAACATCTATAGCTTTCAAACGATATCACATTTTTTGAATCTAAAATATGTGTCACATTCTATGCTTCGTATACTATAGGATTAAAAAAAAATTGAATTTCATGAAGCTTTGACCAAGTTAAGATGGTTAGATGTACGAGTTTTTATATTTTTTTAAAGTTGTAATAAAAAAATAATAATTAATTATTTACTTGGAAAAAAAATACAAAAAAATATGCATCACATCGGGACATAAGTCCTCTACTTATATTTAAATTCTTATAAAAAAAATACTATCATTTTATTGTGGTTAGGGTGGTCAAAAAGACACCTACTTCTTATTTTTCCTTGAAATTTAAGTACTACTAGATTGAAATTTTAAATTTTCACCAAATATTTTTTTTTTGAAAATAAACCTAGTAGTTTAGAAACTACATTCAATTTTCTACAAATTCTATTGTTACATATTTTTGAAATAATATAGATAACCTATTCAAATTTTTACATCAAGTTGCCTAACTCTGATTTTTCTATTTTTTTTCCACTTAAGGACCTATTTTTTTCATGATGATCCTGCACATACCCTTGAGCTAATATTAGATCATTATGTTACATCTCATGTGATGTTGACACTTGTCACGATCTGATCCCTTTCTCATTTAGGGTTTTTCTCTTATAAGCACTCCATCATCACTAGAGAATATCTTAAGATTTCATATTTTCTTGAGAGTCTCTTGCTTCTGTGGCTTTTTCTGGTCGAGGAATATTGCATATATTATTTGTAGATCTCTTGCGTAGAAGGTGTATTTGTTCGTTGTTTGATCATGTGGCTTATGGTTTTGTGCTTGTTTCACAATTCTAACATGGTATTAGAGCATGAATTCAGCAAACCCCTTCTCATTTATGAGATTTTCTTTCTTCAATGAGGGTTACAAGCTTCAGATCTGAATCCCCTTTTTTTTTAAATTTTGGAGGTGGGAATTTTCTTGTACATTTTTGTGTGAAAAGGACCTCATTGTTGGATTTAGAGCTATCAAAAAAGACAAATTTGACATTTGTTTCACTTGAATTGGGTTCTCGACGCCATATTTATGAGGGTTTAAAGTAGTTGTTTTGCTTCTAGATCCAAAGGGTAGCTACAATTCTAGTGTATTTTGAGCCAAAAAGGACATCACCATCGCACTTAGAAGGCTCAAAAAACCTTAAGATTGCCTGTCAAATCATCAAAATTTGTGTCAAGAGTTTTTGAAGATTTTTTTTTTTT
Source organism: Sequoia sempervirens (assembly GCA_007258455.2). NCBI lineage: Eukaryota > Viridiplantae > Streptophyta > Pinopsida > Cupressales > Cupressaceae > Sequoia > Sequoia sempervirens. The sequence goes on along the minus strand of VDFB02281492.1, from coordinate 744,874,536 downwards.
ACTAGGGAAATCATAAGGCCTCCCCAACACATGAGTTGAGGTAAAAATAAAAGAATATTTTAAAAAAAATTCCCTATAGAAAAATTTATAATAAAAAAATCACTAAAAAAAATTATCAAATGTTGGGTTTTTTATTTCTTTTTCAAAGTTGTATTAAAATAATTGTTTTAAAAAAGTTGAAGGTACCCCAGGGTACCTGCCACCTATACAGTAGAAGACCCTTGGGCTCAACCTCCCTATGGCAGTGGTTCCGTAGGTGTACCACCCCTGCAACCTTGGCAGGTGGCGGCGCCTGCAGGCCCTACCAAGGGGTATGTGCAAGATCATGATGGGCCAAAAAGTGGCAATATGATGGGTACGTGGTTGACGACTTTTTTTAACCCAAAATTGATGAAACAAAAAGGGTTTTTAAAGGAAATTCTTGGCTTTCTACTAATATAAATTATTCTTAAATATTTTGAATTTAATAAATAATTATTATTCATTTTCTATTTGAATTACAACTAAATTTCTGATTGATAGACTAATTAAAAAACATTTATAACTTTCAAACGATATCACATTTTTTGAATCCAAAACATGCATCACATTTTCTGCTTCACATACTATAGGATTAAAAAAAGAAAAATTGAATTTCATGAATTTTTTACCAAGTTAAGGTGGTCAAACATACAAGTTTTTATATTTTTTAAAAGTTGTAATAAAAAATTCATAATTAATTATTTAATTGGAAAAAATAACAAAAAAATATGCATCACATCGAGACATGAGTCCTCTACTTATATCTAAAATCTTACAAAAAGTAATTATTATTTGATTTTGGTTAGGGTGGTCAAACAGACACCTACTTCTTATTTTTTTCCTGAAATTTAAGTACTACTGCATTGAAATTTAAAATTTTTACCAAATAGATTTTATTTTTTTTAAACAAACCTAGTAGTTTAGAAACCGCATTCAATTTTCTACAAATTCTATTCTTACATATTTTTGAAATAATATAGATAACTTATTCAATTTTTTACATCAAGTTGCCTAAATTTAATTTTTCTAAATTTTTTGCCACTTAAGGGCCTATTTTTTCCATGATGATCCTGCACATACCCCAAGGGTAGAGTGAGTGGGCGCCACCCACCATCTTTTTTAATATAGTTTTTTTATACATATATTTTATTAAAAACATTAGTTTTTATATAATTTTTTTACAAAAAATATAATCGTTTTTCGTATGTTTTTAACTTTAAAATAAACATGCAATTTTGTTTACAATTTTTTTTTGCAAAATAAATAAATTGTAGAGAAATTTTTTCTAGCACCCCTAAATTTGGTGGACCTCCACATTTGGAGGTGGGTTTGACAACTTTGGTGGAGATCTTCATTTTCCCCATTCAGCCCCTCTCCATTGGGCTTTTCACTTTTGTGTGCGTCAACTTCCAAATGCCATATCGCTTTTTTTCTTTTAATGGGTTAAAATTTTGTGCTCTTCACAATGGAGCAGGTTTTTTCTAGTTTATATGTCTAGTTTCTTCCAGAATTCTATTTTCTTAGTGTTGTTGTTTAGATCTCATTTTGGAGACTTCGACGGGCCATATCTTTAGCATTCAGACACATTTTTTGGTGTCGTTTTGTTTGAAAGTGCATTTTTTTGGTGTACTTCATCATGGTGCTATTAGTTTTCTCTTTTTTATCAGATATTTTTTTAGCATGTAGTCCTTTTCTAGACATTATGGGATTCCATTGTATGCACTTGTTATTATTCAAACATGTTGAGATAAAGTGTCATTGTATTTCACATGATTATTGGGATCTTGCACATTAATTTGTGTCTTATTGTACTCACACTATGCTATAAAGTGCCATGAGGGGATTAATTTTTTCCTTTGTTTGTCATCACACCTTTGTCAAGTGAGTGTCCCTTCCACGATAGTAGCCTCGTGCATGTGTTACTTTTGTTTGCACACCCTTTATATGTGTTGATTACTTTCTTATTTGTACATTCAGATGTCCCTAATTCTTGTTCATGCACTTCTTTCTGGCATTTAGTTTCAATGTACTTGGGTATGTGTAGGATCATCATAGAAAAAACAGACCATTAAGTGGCAAAAAATTTAGAAAAATCAATGTTAGGCAACTTGACGTAAAAATTTGAATAAGTTATCTATATTATTTCAAAAACATGTACGAATAAAATTTGTAGAAAATTGAATGTAGTTTCTAAAATATTAGGTTTATTTAAAAATAAATAAAATCTATTTGGTGAAAATTTGAAATTTCAATGCAGTAATGCTTAAATTTCAGGGAAAAAATAAGAGGTAGGTGTCTGTCTGACCACCCTAACCATAATAAAATGATAATATTTTTTTATAATATTTTATATATAAGTAGAGGACTCATTTTCAAATGTGATGCATATTTTTTTGTAATTTTTTTCCAAGTAAATAATTAATTATGAATTTTTTATTGCAACTTTTTAAAAATATAAAAACTCATATGTCTAACCACCTTAACTTGGTCAAAACTTCATGGAATTTAATTTTTATTTTTTTAATCCTATAGTATGTGAAGCGTAGAATGTGACGCATGTTTCAGATTCAAAAAATGTGATACCGTTTGAAAGTTATAGATGTTTTTCAATTAGCCTATCGATGAGGACTTTAGTGGTAATTCTAATAGAAAATAAATAATAATTATTTATTAAATTCAAATTAAAGCATAATTTTATTGGTGGAAAGCTGAGAATATCCTTTAAAAACCCTTTTTGTTTCATCAATTTAGGGTAAAAAAAATCGTCAGCCACATACCCTACAAATACCAATAATATTGCCCCTTTTTGGCCCATCATGATCTTGCACATACCCACTTGTCACACCTCTCCCTTTTCAGCATTATGGGGGGGTTCTATTGTTGGTGCTACTACTTATTTGGTTTCACCTTGGAGTGAGCTATGTATATAGTATTTGATCCTTTACACTTTTGGATATAGAGTACATTAGTGGTTGGTTACTTGTATTTCGTTGAGATGGATCATTTACCATATGGACACTCTTGCATTTTTATTTTCAGAGGCAACTAGGTTCCATTTTCACATGATCAGTTCTTCAAACTTTCTGGTACCTTTTCCATCTGTATCTTTGATTTCCAATTTTTTTTCCTTTGTTTGCCATCTAATTCAAGTAGTGTTATTGGGGGAACTCATATAGATTATTTTCTTCTTGGTCTTGATCATCATATGTTTCAGTAGAGGTTCTTCTTTCAACATTTTAGTAGTCATTCTTTGATAGTGTTTGTAGCTTCTACATGCTTTAGTGGTGTTATTTTTGTTCATCCTTTTTTCCTATCTTTTTTCTAGGACAACATTTCCTTGTTTGGAGGCTTCTTTATTCCTTCACTTGGCTTTCATCTCATATTGGAGTGGAGTTTTTCCCATGATCTTTTCTCTTTTTCTCCACATTATAGAGATCGTTTGTTTGTACATGGTACCTTATTTGGCCTTGTTTTTCAAGACCCATCATGCATTCTTTTTAGGGTTTTTAGCTACTCCCTAAGTTCATCTTAACGGGGGGTGTTAGAGTTATCATGCATTAGCTAATAAATAATTAATCTTTAATTGATTATTAGCCTAATTAATTCGCATGCACTTTAGCTAAACATAGGACTGTTTTTTATGTTTTATTAGTTGAGCTAATATTAGATCATTATGTCACATCTCATGTGAAGTTGACACTTGTCATGATTGGATCCCTTTCTCATTTAGGGTTTTGCTCTTATAAGCTCACTCAACCATCACTAAAGAATATCTCGAGCTTTCATATTTTCTTGAGAGCCTCTTCCTTCTATACAACTTTTTCTTGTTGAGGAATATTGCATATATTGTTTGTATATCTCTTGCATAGAAGGTTTTCCTTTTGTTGTTTGATCTTGTGGCTCGTGGTTTTTTTATTTTTTCACAATTCTAACATACCCAAGTAGATGTGTAAAAAATGTGGAAGCATAGACAAGATATGTGGATTGTTTGGAAAAAAGCCTCAAGGAGATATGGTTTCATGGAGCATAATAATTGTAGAATATGCATGAAATGAATTTGCTAAAAATATTTTAGAATCTTTCAATTTAATGCAATTGGAAAGTGAAAAGCCAAAATTGACAACCTTTTATAGCACCCCCCTACATTTTTGAAAATGGGCTATTTCAAAAATGGTATGGGCATCCCTCAAAGCATAATGGAAGGGGTATTTTTTCCAAATGTTATAGTTAGAAATTCCCTACTAGATATATATGAAAAATGTGGAATCATATACAAGGAATATGAATTTATTGAAATGATACCTCAAACATATGCCATCTTATGGAATGCACTAATTGCAAGATATGCACAAAATGATTTTTTTGATAATATTTGCTAGCATGCTTCCTACCTAAGCTAAAATTGGATCTTTGGAATAAGGTATGGACATCCATCAAAGCATTATCAAATAGGGATTTTTTCAATTTTTAGTTTGAAATGTTTTGGTAGACATGCATACAAAGTGTGGAAGCATAAACAAGGAACATGAACTATTTGGCATATAATTACTCAAAGAAATGTGGTCTTATGGAATACCACGATTTTATAATATGAAAAAATGACTTTTTTAAACTTTAGGTATTAGAAAATTTCAAGTAAATTCAATTTGTAGATGAAAAGATAGTCTTCATGACTTTTTCCAAAATCCTCCCTGTATTGGAACAAGGTATCGGCGTCCATCAAAGCATAATTGAAGGGGGGATTTTTTTCAAATGTTACAATTGCAACTACCCTAGAAGACATGTATGCAAAATGTGTAACCACTTACAAGGCACACAAACTATGTGACATAATTCCTTACAGAAGGGAAGAAAGGAAGAATCTATGTGGATATTGGAGAAATGAAAACCATGATTTGTTTGGTTGCACAAGAGCCAAATGATACTATAAGAGAAACCAAACCACTACAAATAGTAAATAATTATTTAGTTTAAAATGTGCTAAGAGGGGCTAAGGTTATAATGAGAATTTTAAAGGAATCCCCTTTGAATACACTCATAGATGTCAAAAATTAAAAAAAAGTTACAATGATGAGCATGAAATATGCATTTTAAATAAATCTAATATAATCCCTTAGAAAAATATAATGCATTTGATTAAGGCTATGTATGTTGAGAAGTCATAATTCGTCATGCTTAGAAATATCTAATCCCAAAATCAACATAATAACAAAATCAAAGCATTGTATTAAGCATGTATGATAAGGAATCATAAAGAAACATAATAGAATAAAGGAAAATGTAAAGAACATGTATAAAGACTTGACATACCTTAAAATTGAAGATTCGAATGGAGAAACTACCCAATTATTTGTAGTATTTTTTTCTTCTTACATAAAACTCCTAAAAAAATTGAGCTTTTCAAAAACTTGCTTCCTTTTCAAAATTCAATTGTATATAACTCTAATAGAATTACTTTAAAATATACAATTAACCCATGTATAATCTTAAATTTATATAACTCAATCATAATAAACATTGCAACACTACAAAAAATTGAGACTTGAATTGATATATATCAAATTTGATGTGAAAAATCTATTATTTCCTCCTTCCTAAGTTTGAAAACCATAAAGCATGTGGTGGAAATTTCAAGCAAAGGTGATAGAATGTGAAAAAAATTCATGTGCACTTCCCAATAGCATCAAATAGCTCTTTTTTGTCAAAACACACACATAACCCTCCTTAACCATCTAGGTCTCTCACTTAACCCTAAACCATCAACCCTAGACATTATACCTTAAATACTAATCCCTCAACCCAACAACCTTAAACCCTTAAACCCTTAATACCTCAACCCTTAAACCCTAAACCCTAATCTCTCTATCTATCTATCTCTCTAACTCACTCCCTTTATCTCTCTCCAACTCCCTCTCTCCCACTTCCTCTCTCTCTCACTATATCTCTCTCTCACTCAAGCTCTCTCCCACTCCCTCTCTCTCCCTCCCACCCTCCATCTCTCTCTCTCTCTCCCACTCCCTCTCTCTCCTATCCCTCTATCTCGTACTCCCTCTCTCTCTCTCACTCCCTCTATCCCTCTCCCATCCTCTATCTCTGACTCCCTCTCTCTCCCCCACTTCCTCTCTTAGGTCTATCTCCCACTCCCTCTCTCTCGAGCTCTCTCACTCCCTCTCTCTATCCCTCTCAATCCAACCCTTCTCTCCCACTCCCTCTCTCTCAGGTCTCTTTCTCTCGCTACCTCTCTATCTATCTATCTCTATCTCTCTCGAGTCTTTGCCTCCCTCTCTCCCTCCCACCCTACCTAGACAAATCTCTCTCTTAAAATTATCCCTCCCTCTAAATACATACATACATACAGGAATGCATACATATGTACATACAATCTTACATACATACATACATATATGTACACTAATACATATATACATACATGTACATATACATATATTGATACATACATATATACATATAGGAATACATACATACATACACACATACATGTCATACAAGCATACATACATATGTATAGAAATATATATGCATAAATTTAGTAGAATAGCATTTAACATAAAGCAATACATAATACAAGCACTCTATAATGTATTCACATTATGTCTTCCTTAGGAATCTCTTGAGAAAAAACACAAAAAATATGTCAAAACCATGAAATAACACTCTCACATTATTTCTTTCTTTAGGAATCCCCAAGTCTTAGGCTTGGTATTTGATTTGGATTACCAATCAAAAGGTTGGAGTGCCTTCCCAACATCCAAAGGCATGATTTTGCATATTCTACAAGATTTCACATAATCACATTTGTGCTAACCGTCGGGTTTGCATGTGTTTCAAGGATGAATAAATCAAACACCTAGGTATTGTTAGGCTCTCTCTTAGCTATTTAATCATGTAATCTTTTTCACATTTTAACAATGTTAAGACTTTCATCTTAAATTTATTTTGTTTGTGTGTCTATTTTCTGGAAAAACCATTGTTTGGTATTTTCCATTCTAAATTAAGCATTCATTGAAATTTTAAATAAATTACATTTTTAGAAAATAGACTCCATTCTACACATATTAAAAAATAAAAAATTATTTTCAATTAGTTTTCAAAATTTATAGGTGTAGCACAACCAAATTTCTATTTTTCAGGATGTGTCCACTTTGAAAATTAGTAAATAAATCAAGTATTCATTAAAAAATTTAAAAAAATCAGACATAAACTACATGTTGTTAGCTAATTTCTCATCAAAAATTTTTTTAAAATACCAGAAAAAGGTTAACTTTTAGGGGGAGCCACAAAAGTCTCTATATTATGTTTTTTTGACAAAAAAACCATCAATTTCTATGGCTCCCTCTTTTGAAACCCTTAATCTATACTATTTTTAAAAAAAAAAATAGTTTAGAAAGTAGACTCAGAGCACTACAATCCTTGTTTTTGTTGCATCTAAAATTTTTATTGTAACTATCATCAATTTCACATCCAAGGTCAGTATTTCGTGATTTCACAAAAAAAGGTGACCACTTAAAACCCCTTTTTGGCTCTTCATCTTTTCGAACTTACCCTACATCATCCATTTATGTATTCTATGTTTCCTGATTATATTTTTATCTACATTTTTTATCTACGCTGGTTGTTGATAGCATGAAAACATGAAAGAAGTGTATGAAAGTGGTGTTGTATGTTCAAGGAATATCCCTATGTGATCCACATGCTACTGACTGGTCACTTTGGTGTCACATTATGTCTTGAGTTGGATTTTGGGTTATTAGTGGACATCTAGCCAATAGGGCTTGTTTCTCTTCTTGTTTCAGGGTATGTGCAGGATCATCATGGAAAAAATAGGCCCTTAAGTGGCAAAAAAATTAGAAAAATCAGTCTTAGGCAACTTGACATAAAAATTTGAATAAGTTATCTATATTATTTCAAAAATATGTAAAAATAGAATCTGTAGAAAATTGAATGTAGTTTCTAAACTACTAGGTTTATTTAAAAATAAATAAAATCTATTTGGTGAAAATTTGAAATTTCAAGGCAATAGTACTTAAATTTCAAGGAAAAAATAAGAAGTAGGTGTCTGTGTAACCACCCTAACCATAATAAAATGATAATATTTTTTTATAAGATTTTATAGATAAGTATAGGACTCATTTCTAGATGTGATACATATTTTTTTGTAATTTTTTTCCTAGTAAATAATTAATTATGAATTTTTTATTACAACTTTTAAAAAATATAAAAAATTGTATGTCTGACCACCTTAACTTGGTCAAAACCTTATGAAATTTAATATTTCTTTTTTTACTCCTATATTATGTGAAGCATAAGATGTGATGCATGTTTTGGATTCAAAAAATTTAATACTGTTTGAAAGTTATAGATGCTTTTCAATCAACCTATCAATCAGGACTTTAGTCATAATTCTAATAGAAAATGAATAATAATATTTTATTAAATTCAAATTAAAGCATAATTTATATTGGTGGAAAGGTAAGAATCTCCTCTAAAAACCCTTTTCATTTCATCAATTTTGGGTAAAAAAAAAAGTAGTCAGCCACATACCCTACAAATACCCATAATATTGCCACTTTTTGGCCCATCATGATCCTACACATACCCTTCATGTGTTTGGGGGTTTGTGCTAGAAATGGAAGATGTGTCATGATAGATTTAGGTCTTGACCTATCCTATTTGGGACTTCATCAAGTAAATCCAATTAAAAGACTATTTATGGGATGATTGAGTGTGTTATTCAATTCTTCATCCACACATTTCCTTAATGCCAACTTATATTGATGTGTTTCTGCATGTAAAACATTTTGTGTCACATTGAAATAAGTGTTAATTTTTTTTTGTCCTCTCTATCTTTTGGATAGGGCTACATTATGTTTTTGTTGGTTGACTTGTTATATTATTTGGTTATTATCTTCTTGGCCAAACTAATTGAAGAATTGAAGTTTTGTGGTGGATATAAATGCAAGATCATTTTGGATGCAATAATATGGAGTAGTGTACAAGTCTAAAGATGTTTGTATGAAAAGTGTATCAAATATCCACTAGAGATAGAGCCAAAGATTGTAAAAGAAAATGGTCAACTATGTTATAACACCTTAGTCAATAGAGTGTTGTGTTGTAAATCATTGTAATTCCCTTTAAATTATTTTGTATTCTACTATGAGATAGATAATCTCATCAAGTCCTTGTATCTTGCTCGTGGAGTTGGTTAGTGCTTCAATGCAGCAACTCCTTTTGTATCTTTCTCTAAGGAAGTGATCCTTATATTATGAGTTAACTCTCACCATGGATTTTCCCTTATTGGGTTTTCCACATAAATCTAGTGTCTCAATGTGCAAGTGTATGTTCTCTATTTCTATCTCTTTGTTGTTGATTTGATTATTGTCATATCTTCCATTGGTGAAGTTTGTTGATAAATTATTAAATATTTTAATTACTATAATCTTCTCTATTACTACTTTGCTTAAATTTATATCCTTATCTACTAAACGGGTTTGAATTGTGTTGAACTTTTCAAGATTTGGAAGGGCTTAATTTTTTGTGTAGAATGATTCAGCCCCTCTCTTAGTCTCTGGAAGTGTTTAACATAACTATAACAAGTAAAAACCAACATATCTAATTATCTTCTCCAAAATATCTACCCTCATAACCACTTTATTGAATCAAATAATAATTCCATCTAATAAATAATACAAATCCATCATCTAGAAATATTTTTGATAATTAAAAAAACCATAAGAGTATATGAATAATATTTATGCATAGGAAAATAACTATCATCCAGAAATATCTTATAAATAATGTCCAAACAATAAACACATGAAAATATCCAATATGAGTCTAAGGAAAATAAAATAAATTTGGAACATAAAACATGATAACTCCCATATAATGCCCAATCATTGAATCAAATGGCACGTCGAGCAAGAAAAATGATAACATACATAGTGTGGACATGATCATGAAAAGGAAGGGTCTCACATGTTGTATAGGAGTTAGTATCAATCAAACCCTTTTTTTGGTGTTCACACCCCAATAACAATAATGAGGATTTAATGATATAAATCATGCTCTCTTTGTGAATTAGAGGAAAAATAAATAATAATGATCTCAATAAATGAATAACCTAAGATAGAGTTACCTTAGGAATGAAACCCTAGTTGAAGTGATGCCACATCATAAGTTGACCTAATGAGTTGACAAAGAACGAATTAATTTCCTTGAAGAACTAGAAGGGGTAGACCACATAACACAACAAAGAGTTTTAGTAAACATGTAGAGAAGAGGTTTCATCTATCTTCACAATTTTCACATAATAATTGCTCATAATTCATAATAGATCCTAGATGTTCAAATGAGAGGTAAAAATTGTTTATATATGCATCCTAATTGATTTTTTGACCTAGGATGAAGAGGCGTCACTTTTAAAATATGAAAGGCTAACACTAGAGTGTAATAATTTTTAAAAAATCCAATTTCTAGGACACCCAACACCCTTGTCTAGGACCTTTCAACTCCAAAATTTGGGGATGTTGAGGAATTAAATAATTTTTCCCAATTTGACAATGAAATAATTTTTTTTTAATATAATTAAGTGTACATGCAAAATAGGATGTAAAATCTAGAGTGAAATTATCAGGAGTGACAATTTACTGCACTATAATACCCATACAAAAAAACTCGTCTTAAAATACCTTATGCAAAATATTGGTTAATTAAAAAACTCAAATTGATAATTTATCCAACACTTCTTCCCAACCATTAATTTATCCATATTATAGAAATATTTCATTAGCCTTTCATATCCTTAGCACACCTCTCCCCTAGAGTGTTGAAGCACCTCAATTGGAGAAATACAGTGGAAAGGGGGGCCCTCAATGCCATATTTATGTATTCATTGCATTATCCAATCATTTTATTCTCAATGTGTATTGTTAGCTAAAATATCCCCATGGTTTTTAAGAGATACCACATTGGATTCATTAAATGCTCCATTCTTGATAATTTAATTTACACATTTCAATAATTCATCAATCAATTCCTCCATCATTTATAGGTGAACATTGGACCACAAATGATGTTCACTAATCTTGTCTATTGTAATTAGGGTCCTACTAAGAAAGTAACTACTTTCATTTTTAGAAACCTATCATTATTTTCATAGATTCCCTATGTGCTCCCTAGTTCTAATATATAATTTATATTCATAGGAAACTTGCAACCAACACTTAAGGATAAATTCTTATTCATCAAATATAATTATTTTACTCATCTTGTATTGCCTTGTGAGATTATCAAAATATTTTTAGTTATTGTAGGGGCTCAAACTCATTGACTCACTCTGATAACTAGGGTGGTGTGTCTTCTTCTAGGAACTATAAAAGAAATAAACATGTGTAATTACTATATCACAAAATTTTGAGGTCTTAGTTGGAGCACCTGAGAAGTGTAGACCATAAATATAAAATTGTTGAGTTCGTTATACACTCATATACAAAATATCTTAAAAGATAAGTTAATTACAGTTTTTGAAATCAAACTTCTTATAATAGACCAACCTTATCCATCTTGGTATGATTCAAAAACCTTATATTAGTCTCATCATATTTTTGGGCATGATACTAAGTGGTGTATGCCTCTTCACCATTTGGTGCAAGGCCACATCAATGCAGGAAACATCTAGATTTGTGAAAAGAAGGAAATGGCTAAAAATTAGTTTTCAAACTGAACCAACAACTTCAAATATACATAGTTCCATATTCATCACATTCATCCAACATCATAACAATTGAAATTTCACCATCTACTTTGGGTATGTGTAGGATCATCATGGAAAAAATAGGCCCTTAAGTGGCAAAAAATTCAGAAAAATCAAAGTTAGGCAACTTGACTTAAAATTTTCAATAAGTTATCTATATTATTTCAAAAATATGTAAGAATAGAATCTGTAGAAAATTGAATGAAGTTTCTAAACTACTAGGTTTATTTAAAAAAATAAAAAATCTATTTGGTGAAAATTTTAAATTTCAATGCAGTAGTACTTAAATTTCAGGGAAAAATAAGAAGTAGGTGTTTTTTTGACCAACCTAGCCACAGTAAAATGATAATTGTTTTTTATAAGATTTTTGATATAAGTATAGGAATCATGTTCGGATGTGATGCATATTTTTTTGTAATTTTTTTTCCAAGTAAATAAGTAATTATGATTTTTTATTACAAATTTTAAAAAATTAAAAAAAAAAACTTGTATGTCTAACCACCTTAACTTGGTCAAAAATACATGAATTTTTTTTTTCTTTTTTTAATCTTATAGTATGCAAAGCATAAAATGTGACACATGTTTCAAATTCAAAAAATATGATACCATTTTGAAAACTATAAATGTTTTTCAATCATCCTATCAATCAAGAGTTTAGTCGCAATTCAAATAGAAAATGAATAATAATTATTTATTAAATTCAAAGTATAGCATAATTTATATTGGTGGAAAGTTGAGAATCTCCTTAAGAAGCCCATTTCGTTTCATCAATTTTGTGTAAAAAAAAAGTCATCAGCCACATACCCATCATATCACCACTTTTTGGCCCATCATGATTCTATACATACCCCTTGGTATGATTCAAAAACCTTATATTAGTCTCATCATATTTTTGGGCATGATACTAAGTGGTGTATGCCTCTTCACCATTTGGTGCAAGGCCACATCAATGCAGGAAACATCTGGATTTGTGATAAGAAGGAAATGCCTAAAAACATAGTTTTCAAACTAAATCAACAACTTCAAATATACATAGTTCCATATTCATCACATTCATCCAACATCATAACAATTGAAATTGCACCTTCTACTTCTCCTAAAGAGAATACAAGATTTTTTGTGAAACATTATTGATGTTGGAACCCCATCAAGTTGCATGCATGATATCAACATGTAATGATATCTTTCTCTTCTAATGATCTACCCTTTGATATAAATAATGAACCTCTTTACATACCTACTTATTGAAAAAAGAAGACCATTAATGATGTTCTTGTTGATCTTAGAAGTACGGTCAATGTTATCATTGGGTAATTACTCTCTATTAATGGATTCCACAAAGACACATATGATAGCACTTTAATAACCATTGATACACATGATGTTCTTTCCTTGCCTACAATAGGCTCCATTACTTTTTCAGTCCATGTTGGACCCAAGTTAGTAGAAACTATGTTTATTTTTATCCTTGTATCCAATTTATTCAGAGTAAAGTTAAGCATTCTATGACTAACTTTCATGAATGAAATTTCTTTAGTAGTACACAAATTCTAAAATTCATCACATTGTTGCAATGCATATTATCCAACATACGAGATACAAACCACTTGTATCTCATAGCATATTCTCTCTTGATTATTTTTTTCCTTCTCCTTTGGGACCTCTAAGACCTTGTGTAGATCTATTATATAAATCATATTAAAATTTCAAAGTGATTTGTTCAACATGTTTTTCTTTCATGGTTCCTTCTTCTCAAGTGGTTGCTTCCCCTACACTTTCCCAACCATAGTAGCATTCATCTATCTCAATTTCTTATGTATATTTATCATGCAATGTTGATAGTTTATGATGCTCCACGTATATCTTGATTGCTCCCAAATTAATCTATTGAAGGATGCATAATGATATTAGGGGTTTTCCTTAAATGCAACATCCTAGCTCATAAATACACAATTTTCATGCTCAATTTAATTGACAATTGCTAGCTAGAGGAGCTAAATCAAACCCAATATTTAAAATTAAGTTTACAAGTTCTACGATCATTTATGCACTCACAAAACTAAACTAGATTAGCTATAAACACGCATATATGACCTTAGATAATGAATGGATAAATAAAGAAGTAGGGACAATACTTGGGGAAGTTTTAGGGACCCAACAACCCAATGTTGAGGCTTTCAACTTTCTTTTATTGCACTAAAGCATTATACACAAAAACAAAAGTTCATAAATTGTAATATACATTTTTATTTTGAGATAGATATTTACATTTCTTAATTTGAATACAATGACAAATTAATTTCAATTTTAATTGAACAGCGAAGACCATAACTATATTTAGATGTTATTTATTTAAATAAACAATGATTATGACAATAAAATATTTAAATACCCATATCAAAAATTTAAAATAAATATATATTTTTAATTAATTAATTTAATACATAATTATATATTAATGAAAACAAAGATTTTGGCACTAAAATGCTATATGCTCCTTCTAGGGTTTTTCACCTAAAAGGAGATAAGATTGGAGCCAAAATGTAGTGTTTACACTCAAAGAGGGATATGATTTAGAATCTACAGACAAAATGTCAAAAACTCTAGTTTGCATCATCTTCAAATTCCTCATGGTTTAGCTGCTATAGGTTCCCAAAGTGAAGATTTAGTTAAAAAAAATTATTTCAATGTCTAGTTTGGCCAAAAATTGTAAACCACTATTGTGGGATCACCCTACTAGGACTCATTTGCCACTCTAGGCGAATTAGTCCTAGATCAGGGTTTCTGCCCAAAATCTTGTTTCTACCAAAAGGGTACTAGAATTTGCACTCTACTCTAACAGATACCTCCAATGGGACTCATTCGCCATCCATGAAAAATTAGTCTTTTTTTCTATTTTCTAAGAATTTAAGTTTCAAATCTGCACTTTGTCACTTGCACAACATTTCTTGACAGAAACCCAGATCTGAATCTCCAAAAAACACTTGCAAAATAACTTTAAATTTGCTTCCCAATGGGGGGTTAGCCTTGGTCAAACCCCTAACTTGGTAGTTAAACCTTGAATGAATAAAATCTACATAAAACCCTAGCCCTAAGTGTGTCTAAGACTAGGGAAATTAAAAGTAAGATAAAACCCTATTCTAATGTGCTAGAATAAGATAAGAAAATGTGATTTAAATGATGCAAGACTTCAATTTAAGAAACTCTACAACACTTCTTGAATGAATGTAAATGACAAGCAAACCTTAAATATGAAGATAGAGAAAAAATGGAAAATGGAATCACTTTGAAAACAAGTAATAAGGTGTGACTTGATGGCTAGTTGCATCTCCTCAACCTATATTTCTCCATGATTCTCCATAGGCATCCATGATCAACTCTTTGCAATGTTAGATCTTGAATGGTAAGTGAGCTTGAAGACTTGCAAAACCCCTATCTTGTTATCCAAAAGCTTCAACTTTGTTGTAGAAATGCTATTGAATCCTCTTTTCAAAGATATTTTTCTCTTGACTCTTGATTTTGCTTTCTAAAAATGACTAGGAGATGTGAAAAATGACTTAAAAACACATATTTATAGGCAACAATACCTGGTTGCTCATTATTAAGACCCAAGAGGCCAACATCCACTCAAAAATTCAATTGAGTCAGTGAGTTTCCCACTTAAAAATGAAAATCCCCCCAAAAGGGACTCATTCACCACCCTTGTCGGATGGGTCCCACTAGAGGGGGCTCATTTGCCCAAGGTGGTGAATGGGTCCCACATAAAGTTTTCAGAGGTGGGTTTTTGAGATATGATTGTTTTAAGCATTATTTGTTGGGATTTATATGATTTTTAAGTGAAATAGGCCTCTAGATAAAAAATAATGAACATTAGGGGTCTATAAATGCATTTTTTAAGAAGTGATTGGTGCAAGGGTGTCTAAAGTAGAACTAAGTTAGGCCATAGATTATACTTTCTGCAAAGGAGTACAATTTACGTGTCCATAATTAATTAATTAATTATATTCACCATACAATAGAAATATAGAATATTTTCACTAAATACATTTATTTATATCATTCATAACTCAATTATATATACAAATACTTTTTTATCTTCTTGAACTAAAATATTTCTATTAAAATCCTTCGAAGCATAACTTTACATCTAATAATAAGATAATAAGCTATATAAATACTATTTGACCATAGAAAACTTATAAGCTATTGCTCTATGACTGTGCGTAATTAACTTGTTTCTGTCGAGAAATTAAATAAAATGTCTAATACTTGCACGACGCCAAAATTAAATGGATACTTCAAAATGTAACTGTAGGAGGAGACTTAACATAAGTAACTGCAATAGTTGCAGTTCGCAAAATACCTCCATATATTTAATCGATGAAAATAAGAATAAATTAGTGTACAAATGATTCGTTGAATCATTCTAGAATAATTGAATGTATTTAAATCATTCTATTGCACCTCGTTAGAAACGAGGGTCATTTTCCAGTTCCTAAAAACAATGCTTCATTGTACATTAGATTTAATAGAGATAAACAAAAACAAATACATAGAAACACAATAACTTGATCAACACATCAATTTAGATAAACACAATAATTTGCACAATGTGTTGCTGCACACAAAATATATTTTTATTACTTCATCAGATTTGATTACATCTCAAAATCAATTATATCATGCCTCTTTTATAGAAGATTTCACAACTTACGGAAAAATCTAGAACATGCAAACTTAGAAAAACTTAACTAAATTTTAGCTTATTTCTAATTACAATAGATATTGCTCCTGCAAAACTGCAATTTCTATTTCCACAACCAATGGGAGAAATTACTTTTTAACACATTGGTCGTGCATTGACTTGATCATCGCGCATACGTATCTGACATCTCAACCTGAATTAACGCAGTTGAACAACCATCTGAAGCAATTGCTGTAGCAGATGAAGAAGTGTAGTAATAATCCTCTGCAGGATCTTCACGGGTACTATCACTGCTACTTAGCAAAGTACGATAATTCTGCCTAGCTTGGTTTAGAACACCGGTGCGCTCCACAAGACTCGCATCTTTATAAAGCCCAGGCTGTCTTGTGGCAGCTCTTATCCAAGCAAGTTCCTCCACTACCTCTCTCATGGACGGCCTTGCTCTTGCTTTCATTTGCAAACATGCTTTTGCTAACATTGCCATATTCTCCATCTGCCCTTGGTTTTCCTCATTTACCGCTTTAGGGTCTAAAATTTCATTGAGGCGGTTCTCCTTACTTGCGGAGAGGAAATGGTCGTACAAAGCACACGTAGAAAGCAACGGCATCAGACCCGTGAGAAGCTCCGCTAGAACTACACCGAAGCTGAAAACGTCACTCTTGTCTGTGAACTGTTTGCTCCTAACGAACTCAGGATCCACATAGCCTGGAGTGCCCCACGGATGCATGGTGCTCAGATGCCTTTCTTCCGAAGGGCGTAGCCGAGAAATACCAAAGTCGGCTACTTTTGGAGTGAATGTGTTGTCTAGTAGAATATTTGAGGATTTTATGTCACGATGGAAAATGGGCTGCGACGCTTGGAGATGGACATATGCTATCGCCTCTGCCGTTTCGATGGCGATCTGTCGCCTTTTTTCCCATGTCAACTGCTTGTCTTCGGAGTGTAGATGTTCAAAAACTGTCCCGTTTGGCACAAATTCGTATACAAGCAATGGAAACTGACTTTCCATGCAGCAACCAATCAATTTGACTACATTCCTGTGATTTATATGGGACAGAATTATAATTTCATTGATAAACTCATCGGAAATTGAATTGGGTTTTTTAATTGCTACAGGCATGCCGTCCTTAAGAACTCCTTTGTACACAGTTGCAAAGCCACCTTTCCCCAGTTCAGTTGAAAAATTGTTGGAAGCTATTTCTAGCTCTCTTTCAGAAAACATTCTGAGGCTTTTTCTTCCACCCATGGAGGCGATGCGTTCCTGCAATAATAGCCCACCATTCTGACGGAAATTCTTTTCCCTCCCATGTTTCAAACGACGCATTCTCAAACACCAAAATAATCCACAAGCTACCAAAGAAACTCCTATGAATGAAGAAACAGAGCCTGCACTCTCAGCAAACAGAAAAATTTTACTGGCTTTGTTCGTTTTATTTTATTTTTTATAAAAGACATACAAAAACACGCCCTACGCTCACCTATGATTGTAGGTTTGAGGTGGTTAGAGCTTTTGGATACACATCTTGTCCCATTTTTAAAGCCATCTCCGTCATAACCCTTTACACACGAACAATTGTAGGAACCTGCAAAATTATGGCATATTCCTCCTTCCTCCGCTCCAACGCACATATTCGACCCACTGCATTCGTCTATGTCTGAACATTCATCGTCATTATCGTTAGAATCTTTCAGATTTGAAAAGAGAAAGAACACATAGTACTAATAATTGTCCTAATTAACAAAAGTGCAGAATATACCTGTGCAATCCGTGCCGTTAGTATAACCATTTCCTTGATATCCAGGAAGGCATATGCATACGTGCCCTTCTCCCGAAGGTGAGTCGAGGCATTCTGCTTTGGAGGAGCAAGAATAATTGGCAGTTTTTTTAGCCGTGGAGCAATTCTGATGGCCGATACCCCAGTTAAGGCAGAGACCATAATAAGGCGACTTATCTGGAACCCAAAAGAGGTTTGTTTCATTGGCACCTACACTAAAGGTGGACGGGTCCATTATGGTGGAGAAGCCACACTTTCCTTCAATTTTGTTTGTAGTAGAATTGGGCAAACCAAACTTACCTCCGCCCGTGAAATTTATCCACTTCCAATTATCTGGAAGGGTAATTTCACAACAGCCATATTGGCAGTATGGTGGATCACTTTGAGGCTTACATTTTGCTACACATCTCGCTTCACCCCCCCAATCCTCGTATTTGTAAGTACCGGATGTATTGCAACCAACAACCACAAATTTATTGTACATGGAAATAGTGAAAGGCCCTTCTTGAGGTAGCTGAAACCACTTGAATGCGTCGGCCTTTTCCCTTTCCTCGCACGAATAGGCTTTAAGAGATCTGGCACTGATCTCAATGTTCCCAGAATAATTGATATCCCTAATATTATATTCAGCTTTTGTTAAATTTCTGTCAGTATTATTAGCAACAGAGGCAATAAGAAATGGAATCATCTTCCCATCATGTACGTCCTTCCTGCATGTGATCTGGAAACCAGGGTATCCACAATGAGAATTGTTAATCCAGAAAGGATAACTCACATTCATTGATCCACACATTTCAGGATCACATTTTGCTGCAGCAGTAAAGCCCACCAAACAAACACAAATTAAAAAGCGAACCACAACTCTGCAATGCATTTGGGTTTGCAACAACATTTTCTTTGAGCAAAACTGGCTACTCAATCATCAAAATAACAAGAAAAGATGTTAACGAATGAAAAGCCGCAAGGAAATAAATAACAGACTGCATAGTTGACTCGGCAACACCACAACAATTGCAAAATACCTACCTCTTAACGCGGGCAAATCTTCAAGATGAGTTTATTTAGTGAAAACAAACCTCTATTGTTTTCATAGAAAAATACGGCAAATTAGTCGAAATTAATAATAAACAATTATTTTATCAAGAGAGTCTGAGAAAAAGTATGAAAGTGAGCTGTCTGAACGAGGCCAACGATATAAAAAAGAAAATGAATTCCTTCAAAACTGTGCTAAGATACGGGTCTAAGACGGCACCATAGAAATCTTGGTTGTACTTTCCCGTATTGAACAAAGTTAATTTATTTGACAAACATAAACATTTCGATATTAAAGTCGTTTTGTGATAACATCATAGCCTAATAATAATAATAAAGAGTTTTTGAAAAGACTTATTAGATTGACAAATAGAACTGCAATGAACGGACTTGAACTTTCAAATTAAAAAACAAAAAAAATAAAATTCTAACAATTTATTTTGCATGGAAAGGGCGACTCAACACTTCGATCTTTACTTTAAGCTAGGTCAAACATATATCTAGAAACGGGGTGAGGGGGGCTTTAATCTTTGATCTTCACTTTAAGTTAGGTCAAACATAAATTTAGAAAGCGGGTGAGGGGCTTAATATATTAACAAAGTTTATTGTAACGCGATTTTAATACTGTAATATTAAAATTTTCAATTCTTTTGGATTTTGGATTAATTTTGATTGAATGATTCAATATAATTACATAATAATAAGTGGTATTTTTACATTAGGTTTGACATATAATTTGTTTATTTTTATCATTTTATTTTCTATTTATATTTAATTATATATATTTCATCTTTATTTCATTTTTTTTTATATACACCTTCATATATTGGTCGTTACTAGTCATTTATTACACTTACATTTGAATCCATAACTAAATATTTGATTCCTACCTTAAAGTCAATACTTTCTTATCAAGTTGAGCAATGCCAAATAGGCCCCAAATTAAAAGTTTAAAAATCAAAATTCTAGCCTTCTCACACCTAGTAAGCTATGAAATTACTCACACCTATTAAAGCTACACAATTTCTTGCACCTTTATAATAGTTATTATGATTCGATTTAGTATGCATCTATGTGACTAATTTTTATGCCTTTGTATCTAAAGACATTCATTTATCCAATTATTTTATAAAGGGAATTATAGGTGATCTAATAAGGAGAAAGTAAAAAAAAGATGATTCATTCTAATAACATCTTCATTTGGAATTAAAAAGGAATTTAAGTCTCCATTTAAATTATAATTTTGCATTTTATTTACAATTCTTTGCTCAAATATCTAAAGGATTTTTTAAAATGCATTGATATTGGAAAACTTAAACCCAGTAATCCAACTTCCATTAAGGCATTTTTAGATATCACCATGCTTACTAATAGTTGGATATTAAATATCAATATGTAGTAGTTTCTAAAATTGTGTATTCGGACAGGTGGTTGCTTACACTAGTTATAAAGCACTTTTATAGGTCAAATCATTTCAATTGCACTCAATTTTGACTCTAAGGAACTTGGATATGACCTCTAGATATTTATGAGTTTATGGATAACAAAACACATTCAATAGACTAAGAGAATTTATTTATGTACCTCGGTGACTATTTTTACATAATCAACATTGTTAGTGTAAATAGTGACATTATCAAACTATATATATTTTTATCCTATTTTAGATATTCCTATAAACACTAAATAAGTATCCACTTAGGTATTTTTATCTTGTTGCCTCATCTCACATGGTTGAGACACTTAAATTTTTTGATGGTGATTTTACCACAACCAACTCTAATTAATAATTGGTCACTACTCTTGTAATGTAGGGATTTCCACTTTAAAGTTTATTTATAGCAAATTCTTTACCATGATTGACAACTTAGTGGTCTATGTGATTAGTTTAACAAGGCGTCTTTTGCTAGTAACCTAGAAATTTGTGATGTATCATCTTAAATTCATATAATTTTTTTAAAAAAAAACATAGATCTATTCTTAACATATGATTCAAAGATCTTTCAAATTTAAATCTATGGTGTTTTAACAAAATATAATTATTTTAATAGATCTAAGATGTTTACTTTCTCTTAAATTTTTTAAGATTATGTAGCATTGTAAATTGTCATCCATGACAATTTCACACTAGATTCTTCTCCCCTTATGTGCTTGAACCTAATTATGCACCTAGTTTCCTAAACTATGTATTACATGACTTATTTTAATATTTATAAAAAAAATGTGAAAGATTAAAGTATGCATTTAGTAATTTTTCCCCAACACTTTGGATCCTAAAAAAGGAGGGATTTGATCTAGGGCACACTAAGTCCTAGACCTCTTAAGTTGGACCTAAATTAAAATATGTTGGTGTCGATAATTTATTATTTGAAATTTAAATTCTAATTGTTGGCCACCAGAATTTATTTTTTGGGAAATTAGAAGAATTGGATATAAATACATAGTATTTTCACCATTTTAATTAAGGAAAAAAAGGATAAATTATTGAAAAATTTGAAGATCCTAAAATTAGTCCAAGGTAGTCAAGAGTAGATTTATCAACATTATTGCAATATTATTTTCTATCAAGCATCATGTCAATCCTTCATCATATTTTTATGTAAGTTCGTTCATGTTTTGTGATTATTTATTTTATGAGTACTAACACTTTGACTTGTAGGTCTTCAAATAAAATCAAGCCAAGCAATAAGGAATCCTTGAAGGTGATGAGCATGACTTTAGTCCATCAAGGAGAATAGATTTGAGTGGTGAGTTGGAGGAAGTTTTCAACTCATTACTTGTTATCATTTAGAATTTATTCCTCAAAAGGATACATTCTCTTTTTATCATCAACTTTGTCATTGTAGAGGTAGAAATACCAACATGAGGTTTGACTCAGGCAAGCCCCTATATGGCACAACCCTCCCCTTCTCTTCATGTGTGTAGGTTGCAGATCTAGAGAGGATTGGGGGAAGATTGAAGACAATTTTTTCATTCATGCATCAAATCCATACAAGTTGACAAGTCACAAAATCTAAATTATCTTAGTAAAAGACAAATTTGAAAACCAAATTTGGAAGACAAGAGCTACAAACAAAGCACTTCAGGACTACAAAATCCTTTTTTAGAATTAGGGTTCTTGTCTAGGGAACAAGGTGCCCTAGACCAACAAGATTTACATCAAATTTATAATTTAGGTACCTTTGTTTTTGCTCTCCTCATTTTTGGAACTAAAATTTATCTATTTGCACCCAGTTTATCATAATTCATAACAAAAAATTCCACTTTCATAGTTTACATACCACATCATTGTATCACACAAAAAATAAATTTTCAATCCTCAAAGAATTTGGATCCAAGATTGTATGACTCACCTTTTAGGTTGCAAGTTAATCTCATACCCTTTCCAATATAAATTTTAATGTTGAGTAAGTGAAAAGTAGCTAATCCTACTTAGATCTAGGACCACTTTTCCTACAACATATTTTGGTGAAACTAACATATCTTGCACTTGCAAATTTTTTATTCTTCATTGCATCAAATCTAAAAATTGAATTTAAAACCAAGGTTATTTGAAAGTCATGTTGATAATTTGAATTTATTTTCAAAAAACTATCTATTTTCATTAGTTTTTTATCATAAAAATTGAAAAAAAATGGAATTAAATTGCAAAAAATTTCATATCTAGTTTTCCTTATGTAGGACATAGACTTGAGTTATTTTCATTGAGATAAATAATTGCAAAATTATTCTATCATTTATGTATGCATATTTTAATGAAAAACATTGAAAAGTGACAGAATTACATATTATTTTCATTTTGAAAGATCTTTATTCAAGGGGTAAACGCTTTTGAAATAGGGCTATGAATCAGAATACAACCATTCAACAATACCACCCCAATGGAGTTTGAACCTTGGTGGAAAGAACAACAATGCCACCTTTAAACCAACACACCATTCTAATACCGACATTTTCATTCTGAAAGATCAAAAAGTATTTATTTTCTATATTTTTTAGAAAAATCAATCAATTACAATATTCAATTTCTTAGAATTATCATTTGAACATAATCAATTGTCCTAAAAATTTCTAAAATTGCATGCATGCATATCATTCATATAGAGAAATTAGGTTTTGGTACATTTCTAAAATTTTGTTGACTTATAGATCTAAACCTCTTAAATAAATGACCCTTAGACATTGTTAATCATTTCTAGATTTTTATTTTTCCATATTTACCTATGTAGTGCAGGGTTTCCTTGCACCCTAAACTAGCTAGTATGGATTGAAATTTTATCTGTGAAACCTTGACTATGATCTATGTTCAAATCTGATTCCTCTTTTTGTATGGAAACTTGCAGCCATTGTATGACAATTTTCACATAACCCAAAATAGAGATTTAAGAAAATAAGCACTCATAATCCACATGCAAGAGAATAGACAACATACCCATCAAAGATGACACAAGATATACCCTAGGAAAACTCTCAAGAGGGAAAAACCTAGCCTCCAAAAGCATCCATACTCCATCATATTAATCAACCATGAAGGAAATACAATAGTTACAATGAACACTTCAAAAGCATCAAGTCCTCCAATGCATTCCCATTTGTTTAAAATGAGAATGTCAAAAATTGTAACGTTATACATGTTGCAAGTATGAAGGTGTTGCCATTGATGTCAATAAGAAGTCTACTAACCAGTGTTGTCATTGATGTCAATTACGAGATGAAGATGTTTGAGACAATTGTTTGTACATGTGTAGTTGAGACCTTTAGTAACTATTGTGAGGACATGGAGCTATCTTTTTGTTGTAGTTTTTGAATATGAATTGGAATGATGAAATGAGCTGAGATTTTGTCTTTGGTACTTGATTTCCAAGTTCTTTTGAGGAAATTTGATAAATAGAGTAAACTATGTTATGCAATTGTTCATAGTGTACTCTTGTATTGTGCTCCACATTTCTTCTATGTTGATGTTATGCTTGTGTAAATCTTATAGGTTATTCAAGGTTGTTAGAGGTTGCTACATTCAGAAAATTGGTTTTTCGATCATTTTATAGTGCGAGATATTTTCACCAGTGTGTGAACCAATTGTTTAGTGATGTTTTTTGTTGCCTGGGAGAAATGTATTTTCTCCACATTTCTCCACTATTTGGCTTTAGGTTGTGCAGACTTGGAAATTTTCTTATAATGCTTGTATCTTTTTGTATTCAAGGTTTTACTTAATTTGATGTGGTACAAAGTGACTTTCATTTATTAGTATGCAAGTAAGGGTTACTAGTTGTTTCTAAGTTGAAGTATTTGAATGATGCGATGATGATGAAGTGTTTGATGAATCTCAAGTAGTTCATGAAATACTCTAGATCATGTTGAAGTGAATTATGCAGACCAAAACTTTTAGATTGATTTGAGGAAGCAAATACTTAATGTTTATGGTGTTTTGCATGGGTATTGGTTGACCATGTGTTTAAAACTACATGCAAGCTTATAAAAGCATGTTTAGGTTTGTTTGGATCTATTTGGGCCCTAATTAAGAAGTTTTGTAGGTTTCCTTCATTCATATCTACTGAGGGAATATTTAGGTACCACCAACCTATTTTGAATTTGTATGTATAACAACTACTTGTTGACCTTCTTCGATGGTTTTCAAGGTTTGTGAGGTTGAGGTTGATATAAATAAGTGTGGTGTTTTTGTAAGTGATGGGAGGAATGAAATGTGAAGAAACATATGCAATCTCAATGTAAGTGAAATGTGTGATGCAAATTTTAGTGTTAGGGTTCCTGAAGTTAGTGAGCTAAAGGCATCTGAAATCATTCAAGAAAAGCTACGAGATTTTTGGACAATTGTGGTAGATTTCCTTGTTGCATTGAGAATTTTTCTCTGCGTATCATTCTTATTCTATATTCTTGTATTTTTTTGTGGCTATGAGCCTTTTGGACAGTGTGTCCTATTTTGGCAGTGAGCCCTTGTATCAATTTTGCAATTACTTATATTGTGACCTAATCCTCACTGTGGTAATTCCTTCATTAAGTTTTGCATATAAATATGGTGTTCTCTTTTATATGATGTGATTTAGTTTCTGTTGTTTGCATTTTGGGTATGTGCAAGATCATCATGGAAAAAATAGGACCTTAAGTGGCAAAAAATTTAGAAAAATCAAAGTTAGGCAACTTTACCTCAAAATTTGAATACATTATCTATACTATTTCAAAAATATGTAAGAATAGAATCTATAGCAAATTGAATGCAGTTTCTAAACTACTAGGTTTATTTTAAAAGAAGAAAATATATTTGGTGAAAATTTGAAATTTCAATGCAATAGTACTTAAATTTCAGGGAAAGAATAAGTAGGTGTCTGTCTGACCATCCTCACCACAGTAAAATGATAATAATTTTTTATAATATTTTAGATATAAGTAGAGGACTCATGTCTCGATGTTTTGAATTTTTGGTAATTTATTTCCATGTAAATAATTAATTATGAATTTTTTATTACAATTTTTAAAAATATAAAAACATGTATGTCTGATCACCTTAACTTGGTCAAAACTTCATGAAATTCATGTTTTTTTAATCCTATAGTATGTGAAGCATAAAATGTGACACATATTTCAAATTCAAAAATGTGATACCATTTGAAAGCTATAGATGTTTTCAATCAACCTATCAATCGGACTTTAGTCATAATTCAAATAGAAAATGAATAATAGTTATTTATTAAATTCAAAGTAAAGCATAATTTATATTAGTGGAAAGATGAGAATCTCCTTTAAAAACCTTTTCGTTTCATCAATTTTGGGTAGAAAAAAATCGTCAGCCACATAACCTACACATACCCATCATATTGCCACTTTTTGGCCCATCATGATCCTACACATACCCTTTCATGTTATTTCACATTAACAAAATAAGGCTTTTTTTAATGCATGTGGATCTTATTATTGTTGAGGGTTATGAAGGTTTAATTTTCTACAACGGATTCACCCCCCCTCTTAGTTTTCTTGTCCATTTCAACAGTTGGTATTAGAGAAAGGTTATTTCGAGAATATCTTAACCTCTTGAGGTAGATCGAGGATGGTGAACAAGATTGCTTTGGAATATCCCAGATTCGATGGCTTAGACTATGCATTTTGGAAGACAAAGATGGAAGAATATTTTTCTTCTTTGGGATATTAGATTGAGAAGGATTATCAAACTACATACACTCCACCTCCAAATGGTCCAAGTACAAATGTTGAAATCAAGGTGCATGAGATCAATGCTAATACAAGATTTATTATTGTGAATAGTCTTTCAAATACTTAGTAAAAGTTATGAGTTTGATAACTGCTAAAGAAGTTTGGGATAAGCTAGAAAGCATTTATGAAGGAGATTCAAAGGTCAAACAAGAAAAGTTAAAGAACTTGAAGGCACATTTTGAAATGATGCAAATGTATGAAGAAGAAATAATTAAAGGCTACATACAAAGATTTGATGAGTTGGTAAGTGTTATGAGAGGCCTTGGTGCAACTATTAAAGAATCTAAAGTAGTGAAGAAAGTTATTAGATCACTTCTAGATTGCTATAGTGAAAAGGTATCTGGTATTGAGGAAATGATTGATTTTGAAAATTATTCCATTGATCAGTTGATTGGTACTCTAACTACATTTAAAATGAGAAAAATGAAGAAAGGTACAAAAGTTGAGTCTTCTTTCAAGGTTAGTAAATTAGAGAAGGTTGAAGATTCAAGTGAAGAAGATCTTGATGATTTGGAAGCTAACTTTGTGAGGGAGATGAAAAAGGCCCCCAATAAGTACAAAGGTAAATTAACTTTCAAATGTTTTAGCTATGATGATATAGGTCATTATGCTTCAAGATTTCCAAAATTAGCTCTAAACAATAGGAAGAAGGAAAATAAAGGAAAAATGATTAAGAGAGCTTACTATGTGAGAGAAGATGCTAGTATTTCTAATGATGAATCTAATTATGGAGATTTTGATGATCAATGACAAATGCTTTTTTTTTACTATAAAAGAGGAATCTTGTTCTGCTAACCTTGAAAGTTGTGTGAAGGAAAGAATTCTAAAGATAAAGGATAAGGTTGAAGGTACTTTGGTATCTTCTTTTCATGTCAAAGAGGATAAAAATTACTGGGTTGTTGATAGTGGATGCTCTAATCATATGACTGGAGACAAGAGTAAGTTTGTTAAACTTGAAAAGTATGATGGAGGATTAGTTAAATTTGGAGATGATTCAAGAGCTAAGATTTATGGAATAGGTTCAATCAATTTTTATGGCAAGCATAACACTGAAATTTTTTATTATTTTCAAGGATTAAGGCATAACATTTTGAGTGTTGAAAAAATGTGTAGCAAAGGATACAATCTTGTGTTTAAGGATGAAACATGTGAGATCTGGAAAGGATCTAGAATTGTGATTATTGTTGGTAAGAAAATAGATGGTGATTATTTTATGACTTAGGTTAATGATAGTTGGTTATGGCACTAGAGGATGTGTCACATGAGCTTTGATAATTTGGAAAGAATTAGTTTAGTCCATGCAATAAGAGATCTACCAAGAATCACAAAGCCTATCAATGATGTCTGTGAAAATTGTTAATTTGGAAAACAAACGAGTAGTTTCAAGGGTAAGGAACAATCTGCTATTGGACTATTGGAATTAGTACATATAGATCTTTGTGGTCAGGACTACAAGGGTGAGAATTCCACAATGTGATAGGTACTTTATGCTTTTAATTAATGATTATTCTAGAATGACATGGGTTATAATTCATATAGAAAAATATGATGCATAAGATAAATTCAAGAATTTTAAAGCAATGGTTGGGAATGAAATGGATTTGAAAATAAAATGTTTAAGGTTTAACAGAGTTTATGAATTCACCTCCAATGAGTTTAACATGTTTTGTGAAGTTCATAGAATAAAGAGGCATCTGTCTTCCCCTAGAAATCCTTAGTAGAATGGAGTTGTTGAAAGGAAAAATAGGGTTGTTCAAGAAGCCATGAGGACTATGATGAAAGAGGAAAATGTACTGAAAGTCTATTGGAGAGAAGCTATTCATACCTTTTTTTTCTTACTTAATAGAGTTCAAGATAAAGTTAATAGCACAAAGACTCCCTGTGAACTATGGTATGGAAGGATTCCTATTGTGAAGTACTTTAGAGTGTTTGGAAGTAAATGTTATATCAAAAGAAAAGAAGAAAACTTAGGGAGGTTTGATCAAAGGGCTAATGAAGGTATCTTCCTTAGATATTCTACTAAAAGAAAGGCTTACAGATGTTACAACAAAGGATCAGAAAGATAGTTGAAAGTGAAAATGTTAAAGTTGATGAAAGCTTACAAAATTCAATTGTAACTTAGATGGATATGTGTTAGATGAATCTGATTATAGAGAAGATGAGGAAGAAAAATCCGATGGACAAGTGCAGAATGAAGAAGAAGATGCTCTGAAGAAGACCCCTAAAACCCCTAAATATGTGCAAAAGAATCACTATGAAGATCAAATCATTGGAGTTAAGAGGAAAGGTGCACTAAAAAAGAAGTAAAGCTACTAAATTTGAGGTAAATATGTGTCTACTTTCTAAATTTGAAGCTAAGACATTGAGTGAAGCATGCAAGGATCAACATTAGATGAAGGAAATGGAAGAAGAACCTATGTAGATAGAAAAGAATCAGACATGGGAATTAGTTCCTAGACTGGCAAACATGAACATAATTGGAACTAAGTGGGTATTCAAAAACAAACTAGATGAGAATGGAGAATTAGTAAGAAATAAGGAAAGACTTGTATGTAAGGGTTTCTCATAAGTGGAAGGTATAGAATTTGAGGAGGATTTTTCTCTTGTGGCTAGGATGGAAGCTATAAGAATATTTTTAGCATTTACAGCACATAAAGACTTTAAAGTTTGTCAGATCGATGTTAAGTCTGCTTTTTCTGAATGGTGAATTAGAAGAAGTTTACTTGGAACAACTTGAATGATTTCAGTTGTCAGATGAATCGAATATGTTATGTAAATTGAAGAGGCACTATATGGACTGAAGCAATTTCTTGGATCTCGGTATGGAAGATTGGACAAGTACTTGATACAACAAGGATTCAGTAAGGGCACCACAAATAGTAATCTTTACTTTAAAAATTTTGAGGAAGACAAAATCTTGATAGTAGTAGTATATGTGGATGATATTATCTTTGGTGGAAATGAAACTATGTAAGAAGTTTGTAGAGGAAGTGCATAAAGAATTCGATATGTCAATGTTTGGGGAGATGAATTTCTTTCTTGGGTTACAAATCAATCAAATTGATAAAGGGATTTTTATTTCACAATCTAAATATGCCAAAGAAATGTTGAAGTTCAATTTGGAATGGATGATTCTAAACTGGTATGTACTCCTAGAGTGTTTGGTTGTAAATTGAGCAAGAATGATGAATCACCTAAGGCTGATAAGAGAAGGTATAGATCTATCATTGGTGGACTGCTATATCTAACTACTACTAGACTGGATATCATGCATGAAGTTTGTCTTGTGGCTAGATTTCAAGATCCTAGAGAAACACATGTTGTAGCTCTGAAGAGGATATTCAGATATTTAAAAGGGACCCCAAATTATGGCTTGCGGTATCCTAAGGATACTGATTTCTCATTAAGTGCTTATACATATGCAAATTGGGTTGGTTGTGTTGATGACAGGAAAAGCACAAGTGGTGGTGCATTCTTTCTTGGATGTAGATTAGTGTCATGGTTGAGAAAGAAGCAAGATTCAAAATTTTATTTATCTACCTTAGAAGATGAGCATATTGTTGCAACATTATGTTGTACATAGGGGTATGTGCAGGATCATCATGGAAAAAATAGGCCCTTAAGTGGCTAAAAATTCAGAAAAATCAAAGTTAGGCAACTTGACGTAAAAATTTGAATAAGCTATCTATATTATTTCAAAAATATGTAAGAATGGAGTCTATAGCAAATTGAATGTAGTTTCTAAACTACTAGGTTTGTTTAAAAAAAAATAAAAATCTATTTGGTAAAAATTTGAAATTTCAATGCAGTGGTACTTAAATTTCAGGGAAAAAATAAGAAGTAGGTGTATGTCTGACCACCTTAACCACAATAAAATGATAATATTTTTTAATAATATTTTAGATATAAGTAGAGGACTCAGGCCTCGATGTGATTCATATTTTTTTGTAATTTTTTTCCAATTGAATAATTAATTATGAATTTTTTCTTACAACTTTTTAAAAAATATAAAAACTCGTGTGTCTGACCACCATAACTTGGTCAAAACTTCATGAAATTAATTTTTTCTTTTTGTAATCCTATAGTATGTGAAGCATAGAATGTGATGCATGTTTTGGATTCAAAAAATGTGATACCATTTGAAAGTTATAGATGTTTTTTAATCAGCTTATCAATTAGGACTTTAGTCATAATTTGAATAGAAAATGAACAATAATCACTTATTAAATTCAAAGTAAAGCATAATTTATGATGGTGGAAATTTGAGAATCTCCTTTAAAAACCCTTTTCATTTCATCAATTTTGGGTAAAAAAATAGTCGTCAGCCACATACCCATCATATTGCCACTTTTTGGCCCATCGTGATCTTGCACATACCCATAGGTATTATGTATTAGACAAACATTGAAGGATATCATAGTTGTATATGATGAGCCTATTTCTATCTTCTATGATAATACAAGTGCAATTAACATTTCAAAGAATCCAATGATGCACTCGAGGAAAAATCATATATCTATTAGTTATCGCTTTTTGAGAGAAAAGGTTATGGAGAATGAAGTGAAGCTCAAGTATGTACCTACAAAGGATCAAATTGGTGATATATTTACTAAGGCTCTTCCTAAAGATACTTTTGAGTATCTTCGAGAGAAGTTGGGGGTTATCACCCCTCCCTATTTGAACTAGATGCATATGGAGATGCATCAATCTAGTGGATCTACGAATCTCTCTTGTCTAGACTAATGTTGGTGCCTACCTCTCAGGGGGAGTAGGTAGTGTCATGTGTTGTCATTGTGTTGTTGATTTATTTGGGTGTACTCCTAAGGGGGAGTGTTCAAAGAAATTTTTTTGATTCACTGTCAAAGGGGGAGAATAATGCAATGCTTTTTCCTTTGCCATTGATGTCAAAGGGGGAGAGAGAATCATGTGAAAAAGATTGTCTACTTAGGGAGAGATAGAATCATGTAAGGTATTAGTGGAGAAAGTTTTGCATGTTTTCTAATCATTATCAAAGGAAGAGAGAGTCATGCAAGAGGAAGAGAGTTCAGGAATATTGTGTAGGCTATGTAATATAAAAATAAGAGGAGAGTGTGTATGTTTTCTTGTATTTGATGGTTTATTTTTCCTTTTCACATCTTGTGTTTCCATCAATGACAACTTAGGGGGATATTTTTGCAAGTATGAAGGTGTTTCCATTGATGTCAATAGGAATTATACCAACCAGTTTTCTCATTGATGTCAACTATGGGATGAAGATTTTGAGGATATTGAGAAAATTGTTTGTACATGTGTAGTTGAGACCTTGAGGAACTGTTATGAGTACATGGAGCTATCATTTTGTTGTAGTGTATGAAGATGAGTCAGAATGATGAAATGAGCTAAGATGTTGTCTCTGGTACTTGGCTTCCAAATTCTTTTGATGAAATTTGATAAACAGAGTAAACTATGTCAAAGTGTGCTCCTGTATTGTACTCCACATTTCATCCATGTGGATGATATTCCTGTGCGGATCTTATAGGTTATTCAAGGTTGTTAGAGGTTTCTATATTCAAATTTTAATTTTGGATTGTCGTACAGTGTGAGATATTTTAACCAACGTGTAAACTAGTTGTTTAATTATATTTTTTGTGGCTTGGGAGAAATGTATTTGCTCCACGTTTGTTCGCTATTTAGCTTTAGGTTGTGTGGACTTGGAAAGTTTCTTATAATGCTTGTATCTTTCTATACTCAAGGTTTTACTTGATTTGATGTAGTATAGAGTGAGTTTCATTTATTAGTTGAACCGTAGATTTTTGGCTCCACAAGACTTTCTAACTCTTCTAGGATTTTGCACCTAAAAGGAGAGAGGTAGGCCAAAAATGCTAGCTAGGTTCATTCAAATTATGCAATGTAGGATGTTATTTAGACTAAATGAAATGAAAAAAATGCAATTAAGTGATCTGAGTGACTTATTATGTATGCAAAACTTAATATTTATGTTATGTTGGAAAACACAATATGATTTGCAAACAAAGAGCTAGGAATAAATAAGTGCAGAACAAAAATAAATGAGTTGAATCAGTGTACACCTAGAGGTCTGATGAAGATTCTTGAATGTTTTGGATGATGTCTAGAATTATAGAAAATCACCAGTGGGACTCATTCGCCCAGGGTGGCAAATTAGTCCTGCTTCTGATGAAAACTGTCAAGAACAGGTTTCTAAGTGTCGAGATCCAAAATCTAACAAAACTTAGATTTCCAGCCTTAAGGTGGTACTCATTTACCACTAGTGGTGAATCAATCCTCTCCCAAAATTTTGAGAAATCAAGAGACAACTTTGCAACACCAAATCTAAGGATGTCTGCTTGTCGAATTGCCCAAGTCAATTCTACAGGAAATGAATAGAATACCTTCTCCAAGCTTGAAATGTGGTTGATTTGACTTGAAACACCTTGCTGACTTGTTGACCACTCTTCAACACCTAAATATTTATTAAATCTACATACAAAAGTCTACAAACACACACACAAGAGGGGGAAAATGGTTGAGGTTTAGCAAATAGTGGTTTGCCTTGGTCAAACCCCACTTTGGTAATCAAACCCTTAATGAAACAATGAAATGAAAGAGAATGATAAACAAATAACATGCAAATGCTATCAGCATACTAAACCCTTGTTGAATAAAATCTAAAAATATGTCAATGGTTGCTCTTGAATGCTTGATTGATGCTTGATTAGGTGAAGCAAATTGCTCAAATGAGTGAATAAGTGACCTTGAAGAATGCTTTTATGAATGGGGGTTGAAATGGATGTAAAAACACTTATTTATACATTCTTGTGCCTTAGTAACCCATTGATACCTCATCACAGGCCAACATCAAGTGATTTTGAATAAAAACCCGAAAGAAAATTTGAAATATTTTGAATTTGGAGCCAAGAGGGACTCATTAGCAGCCAAGGGGAACTCATTTGCCACTAATGGCGAATGAGTCCCACCTAGGACCTGAAAATGGGTGTCAGGAATTAAGTCAGATTTAATGTTGTTTGTCGGGTTTATATTAAAAAATACACTTAATTAAAGCTTATAAGGGAATAAAGGGGTCAAATAAAGAATAAGAAAGGTGTAAATAGTGAAGTTATGCCTAGAAAAGTGTGAAATGTTATTACAAGACTTTACAACACTTCAAAATAGGACTTGTTTAGTGATGAAAAGGTGATTTTTAGGTGAATTGTAATGAATAGAGTCTAGAAGAGTGTAGAAATGGTTTACAAAACTTCACAACACCTTCACAAGATGTCATTATTTGAATTTTAGTACCTAAATATGCATGTTCAAGCCACATTACAACATAAAATGAAAGCAAAATAGACCAAACATCATGAAATGAGACCTAAAAGGACATGAAAATGACAAGGGGCCAATTTTCTATGGCACATCAGTATACAAGTAAGGGTTACCAATTGATTCTCAGTTGAAGTATTTGAATGATGCGAGGTTGATGAAGTGTTTGATGAATCTCATGTAGTTCATGAATTACTCTAGATTGTGTTCAAGTGAATTATGTTGACTAAAACTTTTGGATTGATTTGAGGAAGTGTGTACTTAATGTTTATGGTGTTTTGCATAGGTATTGGTCAACCTTGTGTTTAACACTACATGTGAGCTTACGAAAGCGTGTTGAGGTGTGTTTTGAATCTATTTGGATCTGAATTAAGGATTTTTGTAGATCACCTTCATTCCTATTCAATGCAGGAATGCTTAGGTATCAACCTATTTATAATTTGTATGTATATCTGCTAGTTGTCGACCTTCATTGATGGTTTTCAAGGGTTTTTAGGTTGAGGTTGATATAAATAAGTGTGGTGTTATTGTAAGCGATGGGAGGAACAAAATGTGAAGAAAGATAGATGCAAGATCAATGTGAGTGAAGTGTGTGATGCAAATTTGAGCAGAGCAGTGTGAATTTCAGTGTTTGGATTCCTACAGGTAATGAGCTGAAGGCATCCAAAATCATTCAAGATAAGTTGTGAGATTATTGGAGCATTGTGGTGGATTTCCTTGTTGCATTGAAAATATTTTCATGTGTAACATTCTTCTTTTGTCTGCTTGTATTTCTTTTTTTGGTAGTGAGTGTTGGTTGTGAACCTTTTGGACAGTGTGTCCTATTCTGGCAATGAGCCCTTGTACAAGTTTTGCAATTACTTATATTGTGAGCTAATCCTCACAATATTTTTTACCTCATTGGCTTTTCCATGTAAATTGAGTGTTCTCTTGTGTATGATGTTGTGATTTCAATTTTTGTTGTTTACATTTAATGTTATTTCACATTAACTGAATAAGGGTTTTATGAATGCGTGTGGATCTGATTATTCTTGAGGGTTATGAAGGTTTAATTTTTTACAACTAATTCACCCCCCCTCTCAGTTATCTTGTTCATTTCAACAGTGGGCTTTATGTGGTTTTAAAAATATATCATTTAACTGCAAAATCTACATTGTGTTTTCCAACATGGTTTCTAGTTTCTCTAAACATTTTTCCACTACTATTTCAATCTAAAACCCTCAACACAAATTTCTATGTTGTGAGAACATTAAAATGAAGAAATTCAAAAACCCTCAACACAAAAGCACATAAAATACTCAGCATTTCAAATGAAAACCCCTTTTCACAAGGAAAACCCATCAATGAAGACCCATCTTTGCAACAAATAGTCATTCAATTCTTCACAGTTCCTAAGAACAATAGCAAAATGGCATATATATTTGGCAGATATACATACCTACTAGCTAGCTGGCTGCACCTGTCAAATACATTTTGCTAGCGAGTGTGGTCGCTCTACTTTAGCATCCGAATTCCTACAACTCCCTTCTAGGCTCTCGAGCAACCTCCAAAATGCAAATCTAAAAAATGGTGAGGTTTTGGTCTTTTTGTCCATTCCAAATTACAATTTTTAAAACCCGCTAGTGCTGCCACATTTTTTGGTGATAGGACAAGTGTCGGTACTCCAAACGACATGTGCCTAATAGTTCGTCAACATCCCTCCATCAATCTATCTCACAATTATATTGACATAAGGGGGATAGGTTATTATGTTATCATACCACCATCATGCCATAAAGAGGTGCGTTTTGTGAGGAGATTAGCTTCTCCCCAATTCCACACATATTCATATTAAAGAATAATAAATTCTTATCTATTTATTAATAAAACATAAAATCTAAACCACCGTCATAGAATTAAAGATGAAAGATGTAACATATGAAAGTGGAACAACTTTTCCACACGGCGAGCTTATGAGCACGTGAAGTTGAATAAACGATCTCTACACGATTCTAGAAGCTCAATTATTCAAATATGTACGAATGGAATATAATATGAAACACTTTGATAGTGAAATGACTTTGAACTGATATCCTAATATGGAAACGTTGAATCTTAACACCAATCTGTGGCGGCAATTGCTTTGAATGGAGATATTTTCAAACAAAATGGCAGAAAATTCTAAACCAAACTTATCCAGAAAGGAACTCAAGAAAGGGAAAGGAAATATATTATCAAGATCGAGTATGGCTTGATGGTTCTCTACTATTATCACGGCAAGGAAGTTAGCAGTATTCTTCGAATAGTGGAATACTCTGAGCCCACTTAAATCGAAAATTATTTCCTCCCTCCCATTGATCTCAACTATTCACATTATGGACGATAGGGATGATAATATGAGACCAAATCCTGAGGAGACTATTGCTCGGAATGGAGGTTTTTTCAAACAAAATTAAATAAAAGTCCAAACTAAACATATGGAAAAAACCTCAAGGGAAACAAGAGATATTAAATGAGACCGAG
This sequence comes from Sequoia sempervirens, assembly GCA_007258455.2. Classification (NCBI taxonomy): domain Eukaryota; kingdom Viridiplantae; phylum Streptophyta; class Pinopsida; order Cupressales; family Cupressaceae; genus Sequoia; species Sequoia sempervirens. The sequence goes on along the minus strand of VDFB02281492.1, from coordinate 744,838,184 downwards.
CGTAGCTCGATGGCTTCTCAGTACTCTGAACCAGTCAAATTGGAAATTATTTCCTCCTTTCCACTAATCTAGACCGCTTCAAAACCTTTCGAGGTTTGTGTTTGTGTTTTTTTTCTCTCCGTCGCTGTAAATTACAGTGAATTGTCGTTCAACATTCATGCTTTCCTTGCGTGTGATAAACGGAAAAGACTCTCACTGACCTAACAGTCACATCTGCAACTCAAACATTGAGTAACGGAACTCATAGAGGTCAACTCAAGACTTGAAGAAAAGGTATCCCATGGAGCTTAGAAGGATCTAGAGTTCAAATGATTTTTCTAGAAAGAATCAAAGAATTTGAAGGAAGTGTGTTAGGAAAAAACACTATAATCATGCTGAAATAATTTGTTAATGTACAAAATTAATTTCTCTCAATATAATATTTATCTCAAAATAAGAACAGGTGTAGAAAACTCTTAGGGTCGATCCCAAGTGGCACGGGTTTGATCATGATTGTTATGAATTGGATCTTTTATGTGTCGATTTGAACTACTCATAAAATTGAGTATTAATAGCTTTGAATTCTAATATTTGAATAGTAGGCAAGAACTGTAAGGACTACAATGTTTACAAGCATCTTAAAGGATTCTAGGGATTGCTAAGGTTGTATTCTTCTTGATCAAACCTGTATATTAGCTATATTTATGGTTCTAAAAGAATATTCAACTACATTACAAACAAACATTTTAGTCACTTGTCTGTGCAGGGGTATCACCCAATAAACTAATTTTGTAGTAATTACAAATGAAGGGTACTAACAAACAGTTCTAATTTCATTTATAATCTTCACGTTATTTTTGATACCCCCATTGCATGTACTAGTGTAATTAAAATGTCTTCCTATTTTAACTAGGTATCCTATCTACATATTTCTTGGTTGCACTTTATATCCTCTTATTATTTATATTATATCGATCATGGGCATCCAATGCATTAAAGCCTCAAAATAGAAAAAATAGATAAACTATAACCAACATGTTATCTTTTAGAAAGCTTTGATTTAAAAGAACTTATACATCTCGACAATGAAACCCTTGCACACAAACTTTAATAGTGAATCCAAGTAAAATTTTATATTTAAAATACTGTAGACATATTATTCTAAATTTCATTATAGAAGAGTATTCAAATTAGTTATAGAGAGGTTGTTGCTATGAATCGTAAAATAACTTAGTGACAATAATTGGGCTTAAGATTAGATTTGGGTATGGTTGTTTGCAAGTTTTGTTTGCTTTGAGTTCCTACTTAGGCATACTTCTAGGAACACCCTCGTAGGTCCAAGAAAGAGTAGGAGAGGTTACCCAATCTAATATGTTAACTTTTGATCATCTTGAGTCTCTTGATGACCCTTTATTCACCTTCTTGAAGAAAAATCCCTAGCCCTGAAGGTGGGAAAAGACTCTAGAAATTGGGAGAGTAGTTTTGAGACTTAACATGTGCAAATTCCACAAAATATCTATTTGTGAGAGGATTTTTTGGGCCTAACATGAGAAAAAGTCCATAAAAATTTAAATATTTTTTTCTAGCATGCCTATCTTCAAAACACTAGCTTTTCCCCTTTTCCATTTAGAGGCACTGAAAACTTTACTTTACTAGCATGACCTTCCTCAAAACCCAAAATTTTAATTATTTGCAATATGTTACCTTTTAGAGTCAAAATCATGCTTATCATCTTATTTGTATCCTTTTTTGCATAAGGTATGGTGTCTTCTTGATCCCTAATCTCTAAACATTTTATTTGTATATCCTTTAGAGTTAAAAATTCATACATTATTTAAGTCATACTTGATCCTTGATTCCTAATCCCCTTGATTTCTTTACCTTTTAGAATCAATTTTGTATTCATCAATTCATCCACAATCTTATGGAATTGGTTATGATGTATCCCTAACTCCTAAACCCTGACACCTTACACTATAATTTTTTTGGGTTTGTAGGTTTAGAATTATATTGAGGTAAAAGTTAAGGCATTTTCTTGATCTCCAAATCAATGATGTTAGAGTAATCGTGCATTACCTGAAAATTAATTAATTTTTAGTCGAATTAATTATAAGCACTCAACCCTCATTCTATTATCTCTCATGGTTCTTGAGATTTCTTTTCTACTATTAAGCTTTCATACCATTTTGATAGTCTCTTGTTTTTTGTAGCTTATTCTTGTTGAGGAATATTGCATATCATTTTTTTCAGACCTCTTGCGTGGAAGGTGTCTTTGTTCATTGTTTGTTCGTCTGACTTGTGTTTTTCTACTCTTTTGAGGTTTGAGCTTCTCCCTAAGTTTCACTTAAGGGTAGGTGTTAGAGTAAAAGGTATTTCCTATTTATTTATTTTTAGTTATTAGGTTCATTTTCCTCTATGACATAAGCCTACTTAGGTCATGGTCTTTTGATGTCTCATGTCATACAATGAAGACAAATATCATGATGTTGTTTTATCCTCACCTAATATTTCTAGGTTAATTATCTTTTTATAAGGATTATTTTGTATTATCATTAGCAAATGTGCATTAATCAATGATTCGTGCTTTTTTGGGTCAATAGCTCTTGGCCTCCATAGCTTTGCTATTCTCTCTTTCTATGACAGGTCTTTGATTGTAGGTGGTCCTTGGGAGATATGGAGTTCGTTGTTTCGAATTTCAACATGGTATAAGAGTATGGATTCAGTGAACCCCTTCTTGATTTTTGATTTTTTTCTTCAACAAGGGTTTTAGGCTTCAGATCTGGAATCCCCTTTGCTTTATTTTATAATTTTTGGAGGTGGGAAAAATTTGGGTACATATAGAACCAAAAAAAAGTCTTCCATTGGATTCAAATCTATTGAAAAAGTCAATTTTTCCTTTTGTTTGGCTTGATTTGGACTCTTGAGGTTAGATCTAAAAGGGCTTGAAGCAGTTGCTTTTTTTCCAGATCTAGAGGGTAGATGCAATTTTGGAGCATTTTGAGCCTAAAAGAACCTTGCAGTTGCATTCAAGAGGATGATTTGATGAATTTGAATATAAATTCATCTATATTCAATGTCAAGAGAATCTCAAGGAAAAAAAATTGCACAAGGGCCTGTACAACCTTGTATGGCCTTGTGCATGAAAATTGAAAAGTAAAAATAAAAAATTCTAAAGTCAACATTTGGTTGTTTTAAATTTCTATTTTTAGAATCTAAAAAAATAATCTAAAAATTTCTATGTAGGGATTACATTTAAAAGGGCTAGCAGTTTTAAATAAGGTACCTACAAGGTACCAGTAAGTTCTAGGCCCCTACAAGCCCCATTTCACCCATGGTTTGGGTCTTTTCGCACATTGGCAATAGTTTTAGATGGTTGACGAGGCAAGAATCAGTCTTACAACAACTTTTTAATTCATCAACAATGTCCTATAACCACCTAATGGTCCAAGTTACTAGCACTGTAAAATATTCTGGCACATTTATCAACACATGTAGACTTTCTCGGTAGTCATGAATTTTTTCCCCATCATTGTTGCTTTTTCTCGACAAGCCAATGAATATTATGTTTCCTAGTAGGAATATTTTAATAATTTCTCTATTTTTTTGGGGACCATATTTTCTTTGACCAACTAGGGAATATCCTTGGAATATTTTGTTGATGTCATGCTAATCTCAATAGTATGATCAACAAGCATGGCTGCTTGGAACCCAATTTATGCCCTAAAAGAAGTGTTTTTTTTTCCTTTCACCATAATATGGGTGTACAATATTGGTTTTTGGAAAATGAGATATCATCAAAAAGTTGATTTCGTCAACTATCTAGTGGTGTGGGTCTCATCACCATTTTTTATACTAATGCATTCTACAACTTATTGAATTCAAAGGTGTTGTTTTCAGTCCCAAGCTCATAAATTTTGACCCATTTCTCCGTTTTTCATGATTTTAGTAGTGTTGGGTTAGTCTCTTAGAGATATTCACACCATCCATGCCATTTTTCTAGATTCCTCTCTAGGTACATTTTATTCTATTTTTGTGTTTTCACACTCTAGTGAATTACTGGGTAGTCTTAGCTCCTATAAACTTTTTTTTTGCATAGGATGACTTGTTTCTAGTTGTTCTTCGAGAAGTTTCAATTTTTTGTCCTATTTGAGCATTGTAGACATATTTTTCATGCACATTATCTTTTATAGATGCTTTGTGATAAAGTGCCATTCTGCTATATCTTTTTGGGAATTTACCACATCCTGTTGTGCCTTTTGTACTTGCACTATGATATAAAAAACCATGCAGGGTTTATGTTTTCCTTTTTTTTCCATCACACCTTTGTCAATTGAGTTTCCCATCCATGACAACAACAAATCATGTTGATTCTTGCCTAATGTGTGTGTTCCTTTTATTTTGAAACCCTTTATATTTAATTATAATTTCAATTGCATGTTCAAATGTTCTCCTACATGCACTTCTTGGTTTCAAATAGTTTCAGTGTACCTACCATGGCTCTTCCTCATCAACATTATGAGGGGTTTTCTATTTTTGGTGCTAATGCTTCCTTTTTTGTGTGTCTAAGTGATATATGTATCTAGTTCTTATCCCTATATAATTTTGGATATAGTGTACATTAGTAGCTGGTTACCATTCATTTCAGTGTGATGGATCATTTAACATATGAACACTCTTGCATTCTTCTATTTGGAAGTGACCATCAATTTTCACTTGATCAATTTTTCAGAATATTGGTCCTTGTCATTTGTATCTTTGAGTTTCAGTTGTTTTTCCTTTTGATTTCCATCTGGTTTGAGTAATGTCATTGGGGGCACTCATGTAGATTATTGTCTTCATAATCCTTATCATCATTTTTTTTATATGAGGTTCTTCATTTCAGTAGTCATCACTTGACAACAACCTACAAATTCTTCATGCTTTGGTGATGTTCTACATGTTCCTCTCTTTTTTGGGACATTATTTTGGTTGGAGGTTTCTTAGTCCTTCACCTTTATTTGGAGGCTTTTTAGTTCTTCATTCATCTTTCTCTCTTTTGGAGAGGATTTTTTTCCATATATGGTTTTCTCCTTTTCTCTAGTTTTGAGATATATTTTGTATGTACATGGGTGTTACATTGGTGGTTGTTGTTGCACAAAAAGATCAACCTATCAATGACTGATACAACCACCAGATTTATGTAAGATTTGCAAGAGGTAGTTAAGCCATGTCACAAGCCCAAGCGTCGTGCTGTACAAGGAAGACCAAGGGACACACCATCTTGCAACAATCCCCTCCCCAAGTGCAAGAAAGGGGTTTTAACCTATTACCTTGGCTTTGATACCAATAATTACATTGGTGGTCATTGATGCATCAAAAGATCAACCTATCAATGTCTGATACAACCACCAGATTTATGTAAGATCCACAAGAGGTAGTTAATCCATGTCACAAACCCAAGTGTCATGCTAGACAAGGAAGACCAAGGGACACACCATCTTGCAACAACAAATACCTCACTAGGCCTTATTTATTGGGACCCATCATGCATTCTTTTTAGTTTTCTTGGCCACTCCCTAAGTTCATCTTAAGGGGGTTGTTAGGCTAATCATGATTATCTAATAATTAATTAAGATTTAATTAATTATTAGTCTAATTTATTCTCATACACTTAAGCTAAAATTAGGAGTGCTTTTATGTTTTTGGAGTTTTTCTCTTATAAGCACTCAACCCTAATTGTATTATCTCTCAAGGCTCTTGAGATTTTCTATTTTGCTCTTGATCTTTCATACCATTTTGATAATATATTTCTTGATGTATATTTTTCTTGCTAGGGAATATTGCATATCACTATTTCTAGATCTCTTGATGTTCATATACTTGGATATTATTAGATATGATTAACTAACTAATTATATTTATCTATATAGGAGTGAATTTTCACTCCTTGTGTAAATTACCCTTTTGCATACCTCCACCTTAGAAAATCAAACCCAAATGTGAAATTACAAATCCTCCACCTGCCCTCCATCCACTCCGCATTTGTCTTGTGTGTTAGTGGGGGAATATTTTTTGAGGACGTGAACACGATGTGTGGACATCTGGATGGTGCACTACCATCCCTAATAGATTCTTGCCTCTCATGTCCTTAGATGTGTTACGTTCTCCATTGGGCATGAAGTGTAACACCTCTGTGTCAACCAGCGAAACCAAAAATGGCTCTTTCCCTCCTAATCTTCCTACAAATTCATATTTTTCACTATCAATCCATCTCTTTAGAATTCTTCTCCAATATTTCTAGCAAGTCACTTGATCTTTTAGTAGTCCATACACTCTCTTGAGCATGATAGTAGCTTGTTACTCCATCAACTTCATTTGTACATGTTGTGCTACCATAGAAGGTATGAGTTTGGAGTCTTGCAAGACCTCCCTTCATCACTAGTGTGGCCATGTTGAATTTTCCAAGATCGTCTTTTTGCATTCTCCCTTCATTAGTCTTGAGAGCCTTTGGGTGGAGGTCGTATTGCTTAACTTTCCTTTTTTGTTGTGGTTTGATAGAGTAGAATTGTACATTTTGTAGTGTTCAATACTCTCCTTTCTATTTTCTTTATCATATTTTCTACTTCATGGCTTTCTTGGCTATCCATGGAGGTGGAAACACCAAAGAGGAGTTTGACTGAGGAAATCCCCTATACAACCAAACATTTTTCCCTCTCTTGGTTGTGTGTAGGGGAACGTGCACATAGAGCTTGTTAGTGAACTAGAGCCTCAGTGAATTGGTTTTCATCACCCTTACTTTCATCTACCTTATTTACCATTTATATACTTCTCATACTTTATCATTTTGTTCATTTCATTAAACTTTGTCAACTAGGCAGTTACTAGCTTCTCTCATTTTTTGCACTATACTTTTCACTCTCTGGCTATACGAATGCCAGTGCACCAGAGAGACGCCAACACACCACAGTGTTGTCCTTTCCCCACATTTCCATCCTCAAGAAGAGAGCTATCTAAGGTGCAGTTCAAATTCTAGTAACCAATTCATCTAGCCCCATTTAGCTTTTTGGATCTATAGAGTGATAGAAGCACTTGAGAGTGCTCTTCATTCTCTATCCTTATCTTAAACACCGGTTAGCTTAAGGTAAGATAAGGCAACCCTATGGTCTTGGATTTTCATGGGTTGGAGCCTTGGTATGGTTGGTCTCCCTTCCTTAAATCTTGGTGAACTTGACACAAAAAATGCCTATCCGTTTGTTTGTGTTGAGACTTCTTTTCCTTCACACTTAGTGACTATTGTAAACTTGAGAGTTGTGAAGTTTTATGAGCATCACAACCTAGTCTATGACTTCTGGGTACATTGTTAGGAGAAGTGTGTGACACCTATTGATAGAAAAGATGAATTTCACTTCTAGTTTCACTTCTAGTTTTTCCACTAGTCTGCTTACTGAGAATACCATTGGCTTTCCTACAATTTTTACCAATGATATGGGTTTCATAGATGAGACCACTCATTCTCCTACCCATCCAACATCCCCTACTACTTCATCCATGGATGAGGATGATGCTCTACATATCCCTACAAAAAAACTTTTGGCATTAGATAATAGAATGTCAAACCTTGTGAATCATTTGGAGAAAGCACCGAACATGCTGAGAGTCACCAAACTTGCTAAAGAGGTGAGATATCTATTAGGAAAGGATCAAAAAAATATAGAGTTCTTAAGTGGCCTTATTGATCTAACCAAACCCTATATCCCTTTATATAAGACTAGATTGGGTACTAGACTTGAGGAGATGTTATCGATGCTTATGAGAGAAAAATAGGCCTCACAATGCCTACCATGTCCATATGCATGGACAAAATATCCCCTTAAATTAGTGTTTCCTCTACTTTTCAAAATCTTCCTACTATCAAGGCGAGTAGAATACTCGGTTTCATTTTCACCCCTACAACTACCCCTAGCGGTGGGGGATCTGATGGAATGAGTGGTAGTAGCTTTGGTAGAAGTGGTGGCACTGGCAGAGGTGGCTCTAGTGGAGCCTCTACTAGTGGTGGTGGCTCTGGCGGTGGTCACAAGAGTGGCTCTAGAGGTGGATCTGGAGGTGGTGGTTCTGGAGGTTCTACTAGACCCTTTTTCATCATTTTCCCTTGTTTTGAATGCTCTTCTTCAGAACATGGGTCAGATGCAAAACGAGTTAGCAAGCCTTTCCCAAGCCTCCACTCAACCTATCTTTTAGCCTTTCTTTCTACATAGTCCATTTTTGGTGGTAATTTTGAGTACTCCTTTCCCTCAAGGAATGGAGATTCCTAAGTTTGAAAAGTATGGTGGTAAAGGGGATCCATAGACACATGTGTTAGCCTTTAGCACCATGTGTATGGATTTATTTCATCATGATGCTTTGACAAAAAAACTCTTTCCTCAATCCCTCAAGAACACATCACTCGAGTGGTACAACTCCTTGCTAGATAATTCTATATTTTCATTTGATCAGCTCATTAATCAGTTTCTCCATCAGTTCTAGGCTAACACCGGTTTGAAGCTAACCTTCTCAGATCTCATCTAGTGTAAGCAGGGAGATAAGAAGAAGATAAATGACTTCATAGTGTGATACTAAGTCATCTTTCCAAAGATATGTTACCCATTTCCCAGCTTTGATGTGTAGAATATGTTCATAGGAAACCTGTAGTGAGCCTAGAAGGAGAAGTTTTCCCTAATGAAATACCCTTCCTTTGTGCATCTATGTGTTGTGTTGCAAGAGTATCAACAAATGGTGGCTCAGTTTGGGGGATCTTTCTCACTGTCATGTTTGGAAGGAAATTTTTGTGTCTATCTTAGGAAAATGAAAGGTTATTGTGAATGTAGTCATTGTGACTAATGATCATGGGCTCAAATGCAACAAAAAATTTATGAAGTTAGAAAAAACTTATTCTTCCATTCTACAAAAGTTGTTGAAGGATAAGATCATAACTTTGGAAAACCATCAACCTCTAAAGGAACCTTATCCTGATTGGTATGATGTGAATTCTTTTTTTTCAATACCATTGTGTTAATGGGCATGATACCAAGCATTGGATGTGCCTATGTCATGAGATATAGGATCACATTGATGATGGTATCATCCATATTGATGGGAAGAAACAAAATGTGAATAAATTGGTAGCAAATGCCAATAGTGAGTTGCATATTTACATGTACCCATTTTTGCCTCATTTCGTGAACTTGATTATTGATCCCTTTGATGCTTCTCCTCAACTATCAGCGTATGTAAACATTGTCTCGGTTACTCCTCCTCTACAGCCTACGACTAGTTCTTTAGATGTGGCATTGACCTCACAAGACTTTCCCTTGAATAACAAGCCCTCTCCTCTATACATTCTTGGTTACCTCAATGGAAATGTTGTGACAGGAGTCTTAGCTGACCTCGTGAGCCAGGTGAATGTTATTATAAAGATGTTATGATTAAATTAATTACAAAAGGAGGAATATGAAGAAACAAAGTCTACCATATGTATGCACAATGGTTTATCTCTTAAGCCATATGGCTCCATAACTCTTTCCATCCTAGTTGGAACTAGGGTTATGGATACATATTTTGACATTATTCTAAAATCCAATCTATTCAAGGTAAAGTTGGGCATCTCCTGGCTAGCTTCCCTGAGTGGAATCACTTTTGTTATTCATAAATTTTTAAAGTTCTCCCATGAATTTTTGTGTACGTCATGCATGACACTAGATATCAACCATTTGTATCTCATGGGGGTTATTCATTGGATCATTTTTGGCCCACCTTGGTCATTATACTTCCCCTAGAATAGACCTACTTTACTAAAACTACGTAAAGTACAAAATCAGGGGCAAAGAACAACTAAAAATGACCACTTCAGTAGTGCAACAACAAGCTGCCTCTTCCTCTCGAAAGGGAAAGGAGAGACCTACCCATCCCTAGGGTGCCACTTCTACCCCCTTTTTGAAGAGGAGTATTGGATGCAGTTGATGGGAAGAGGCACACTACCGAGGCATTATATTCGACTCCCCCTACTATTGCTCCAACATCTTCTCAACCTCTCCCTCCTATTCCCATTTAAGAGTATCTCCCTCTATCGTAAATAGTTGTGATGCACACTCTAATGTCTGAGCAAGAGCCTTTTGTTCCATCTAAGCTCTTAGCCTCTAGGTCTTAGAGTCGTATAAATCACCTTGTGTGTGAGCAGAAGTGTTAGGGAAAGGCTTTGGCAGTTAAGCATGAGGTTTTGCAGAGGAAGGAAGGGGATTTGACCACCCCTATTTTAGGGTCTATTGTTGTTTCCTCATCTCCCATCCCCTCTACTTTAGTTTAGTTAGCCTTAGTGTTACTTTTAGCTCCTGCTATGAGTGTAAATACCCCTAACCCTAAAAAGGTGCAAGTATTTATTGCTCCGTCAATTGGGCCACCTTTCTTGATGTCCCTCTTAGAAATCCAACCATTCTCTAAGCCTTTGGACATGTTGAACACCTTGGTGGTGCCTGTCGTAGTTTTTTCCTCCTCCTTAATGCCTTTTTCCTTGTTTGTGTGGATCTTGCATCTTTCGATGAAGAGGAAGATTGAGGTTGTCCTCCCTAGTAATGGGGGGTGTAAGATGAGTCCACCTTCTTTAGAGGCTCGGTCCTCGATTAGCATGTGTCGTCCCAGTGATGGAGGAAGTTCATGTATCCCTTGAGTTTTTCATTTCTCCCAAGTCACTAAGTGAGCCTAGGAGAGGAGCTCGGGCATCACCTCCCTTGTTTGTTGAGATAATGCATGACACTCCTATCAAGTGCATGTTTAACTCTTTGGACTAGGTATCAACCCTATGAATTATTTTTTAAAGTCACTAACCTTTGCTCCAAAAGAATCGAGTGGGGAAGACCTCGTAGGGCCTTGTACTTTGCTCTTTTTGTAGGAGGGTTAGAAAGTTGTTCGATTGATATTCTTCCCTTGCAAGTTAACCAAATTTCCTTGTATAATGATCTAGATTGGAAGGTCGATGACCTCTTAGCTAATGAGTGTTAGGGGGTGCCTCTTCTTTACCTATAGTGTAGAGTGTGTATGTGTGTTTGTGTTCCCCCATGCTTGTGTTATAAGTTCCTAGATGACCCTTTTCACCCTTGTAGGTGCCTGGATACAAGAGTTTTTGTGTTTCATACAACTTCCTCTATTTATGGCATCATTATTCCTCTAATATGTGTAGTGATTTTTGAAAATTAGGGAAAATGCAAAGTGTTGGGGGCATTTAGGCTTCCCTTCCATGTTGAGATAATTTTTTATTTTTATTTATTTATCTTGTGCATTCTTTATATACGGTCTAATATAGTAGGGGGTTGATGACAATTCATTAATATAATATTATTATACTTATATATATTTATGAGTAGCTCTAACCCTGAAATATTAGATCACCCTTGTGCCTCCCATTCATGATGTTGCTTGAAATTATTGTTCTCTTATCTCTCATGCTTACTTTGTGATGTTGTGCTACCTATATGGTGTCCCTTGTGTGTGTGACAACATTACCATGGTGACATATAGCTATGTCTCATGAGCCACAACATCACTTTTTCATTCTTGATTTTCTCTCCTTAGGATGTCACATGACTCTACATTCGGAATACACCATCCTAAGGGGGGATATAATTTCAAATTTGTTTTTTAGAAAATGCATTTGATAGCCAATGAATCTTTTCTTGGAAATATTTGCAAACTCTTTCAAAAAATTGCATTATCAATAAGGACCCCTACTAGAACATGTTTCCTTCATCATGGGTTTGTAAAGAAAGAACTTGAAAACCTTTCCTCCAAGGAGGGATCATATTTACTATATTTGAATCCTTGACCTTCCCCTCATGAGGGGGCATTTTGTTCCTTTTGAATTCCTTGATGTTGAATTGATTTGTGAAAAAAAATCTCTCACTTTCAAACAACATGTCACTTGAGTGGACTTCTTTTCTTTTGAAGGGACACTGAGGGACCCCTTTGAAAGCTCTTCCTTTAATTTTTTGACTATCTACTCATTTTCTTGTGTGACTGCTCTTTTTTTCTCTAACATTTTTTATCAACAAATTAACATGTTGCTTTGCAGGTGCATCTATAAAGCTACTCTCTAGTTTGACTCTATGGAGTCCCCTTACACTAGGCTTCCTTCAGGAGAGATTACCTTGGGGAACCTTCCTTATAGATGTAATGGAATATGAAGCACTTGCATCTTGTGGTATTTATTCATCATTCGTCTGTGGGCCTTCAATGTACTTTGTTCAACTTCGTAGTTCCAATGAGCTACAAAGTCCTTTGTTTGAACCTCCTCAAGAGAGAGTACCTATGCACTCCTTTTCTTGCTATGTTCTTTTAAGCTCACTAGATTGCAGTATGCTCCCTTGATGGTTTAGATATACATTTCTAAACTCTTTCATCTACTATACCAAACAGTCATTGACACTCGCACTCAATAAAGTGGTGGAAAAATGTATAGGAGCAAATTTACAATCCTTGTGTAAATTCCCCTTTTGCATCATTCCACCTTGGATAATAAAACATAAATGTGAAATTCTACATCATCCACCTTCCTTCCATCCACTTGGCATTTGTCCTATGTGTCAATGGGGGAATATTTGTTAGGGACACAAGCATGGCATCTGGACATCTACACGATGCACTTCCATCTGTAATAGATTCCTACCTCTAATGTCCATAGGTACATTATGTTCTCCATTGGGTATGAAGTGTAATGCCTTTGTGTCAACCAACCGACTCAAAAATAGCTCTTTCCCTCCTAATATTCCTTCAAATGCATAATTTTGACTATAAATCCATCTCTTTAGCATCTCTTTAGCATTCTTCTACAATCTTTCTAGCAAGTCACTTGATCTTTTAGCAATCCATACACTCTCTTGAGCAATATAGTAGCTTGTTACTCAATAAACTTCATTTGTACATGGTGTGCTACCATAGAAGCAATGAGTTTTGATTATTGCAATACCTCCCTTTGTCATTGTCATGATTGTTTTGACTTTTTCAAGCTCATTGTCTTACATTATCCCTTCATTGTCCTTGAGAACCTTTGGGTGGAGCTAGCATTACTTCACTTTACTTTCTTTCTATGGTTTGATAGATTAGCATTGTTCCTTTTATAGTGTTTAGTACTCTCCTTTAGATATTTTCTTTATCATATTTTATACTTCATGGCTTTCTTGGCTATTCATGGAAGTGGAAACACTAAAGTGGGGGTTTGACTGAGGCAAACCCCTATACAACCCAACATTTTCCCTATCTTGGTTGCATGTAGGTGAACATACATGTGGTACTTGCTGGAAATCGGGAGCCTGCGTCAGTTGATCTTCGTCACCCTTACTTTCATCTACCTTCTTTACCATTTATATAGTTATTTCTTATACTTTAACATTATGTTCATTTCATTAAAATTTGTCAGCTAGGAAGTTAGTAGGTTCTCTCATTTTCCACACTGTATTTTTCACTTTCTCGCCATATGGATGCGAGTGTACCAAAGAGATGCCAGTGTGTCATGTTATTGTCCTTGACCTAGGCTACCATCCTTAGGCAGAGAATTGTCTGAGGTGCAGTTTGGATTCTAGAAACCGGCTCGTCTAGCCCCATTTAGGTTTTGGGATATATAGAGTGAGAGAAGCACTCTAGAGTTGTCTTCAATCTCTATCCTTGTCTCAAACATATGTTAGCTTGAGGTAAGATAGGCCAACCCTCCGCTCTTAGCTCTCTATGACCTAGAGCCTTGGTTTGGTTGGTCCCCCTACCTAACATTATTTAATAGTTGTGATTTCTTTGTGATAATCCAAATGAGTTCCTTTTATTGAGTATGTAAGTATGTGTTGATCAGGATGTTCTGTTATGATAGGTTAATGATTATTTATTGCCACACTTCCTTGATCACTTCAAAGGAAACACCAATTAACAAGTGAAAAAGAAAACATGACATCACAACAGAAGAACATTGTAACATCACACATCAACATCACGCTAACACACAGATCATGCCATCTCACCCATATAAGTCCAAAATCTTTCAATTGCTCTTATACCAAATGTTGTTAAAATGCATGAAAGTTTCATTGAACAACATTTGAAATTACATCTATATTTATAGAAAGGAGGTTTAGCTAATTGCTTGAATATGGACAATTAAGTAACAGTATACAATTAGTTACAATGTAATACACCAATAGAATCATATCTCTTTATGTAGACACGTAAAATGTCCTAGGCTTGCAAGCTCTATTTTTCCACTATTTCTTCCTAGCATAATTAAGACATTTTAGTTATGTCCTTGGTCCACTTTTGTCTATTAATTAAATAATTCATAATTATTTAGTTAATTCATGTCTTCCTTATTCCTCTTGATTATTAAATAAATAAAAGGATATTTTATTTATTTAATATGCCACTAATTGTTTAAAGTCCTCTTAATAATTAAATAAATTTCATAATTTATTTAATTATCTTTTCCCATTAATGTCCTCTTGATTATTAAATAAATAAATTTTATATAGTTATTTAATACGTCACTAATTTTGAAAAGTCTTCTCATAATTAAATAAATTCCTTAATTTATTTAATTATTGGTTATCCTCTCTAATTAAATAATTATTATTTTTATTTAATTAGTTCACTTCACATTTCCCTCTTTAGTGAATAATTTGAATTAATTATTTACTATCATGTGGTTTGACCCTTTTTAATTGAATTAATTTTTAATTTAAAATAGTTTTTTCCTCAAAAAATCAAATTAATTGCTATTATAATTTTATTTTCCAGCCACCACTTTTTTTGTGCCAATCATATCTCTTCTCACATGCATTGATCACGCTTGATTTGATTTTCTAAAAATCAATCTTGTCCACTCATTTTGAATTTTCCCTAATGGTGGCCTAACCCTAATTGTGGGTTGTAAAATTGAATCTTGTCCATTGATTCTAGGGAATTTGTCAATCTTTAATTTTGGCCATTCACTCAAAATTGTATTTTCTATAAAATGGAAATTTTGGTCTCATTTTATCATCTCATGCTATCTTGATCTCATGCAATCTTGTTTTAGGAAACCCTAGGCTATCTTGCACTCTTGTCATACTTTTGCAATATTGTTATTATTGTCATTTTGTTATAGTCATATTAGCATTTCATTTGACATAGTTTAGACGTAGTTTCATGCTCACTAGTTGCACATTAGCATAGTATTTGCATGTTATTATATCAACTCCTTCAACTTTTGCTTAGTTCTTGTCATTTTCATTAGTTTTCTCATCACAAATCTTTGGGCAACATCATATTTGCAACAAATTGAGAAGGTGTAATGAAGGTCATCCATGGAGATTGAAGGAATTTGGTGAGATGCTCTGTCATGCCACATACACTTCATAGAGTTACACATTTGCTATATCATGACACATTTGTATTGCAGGTTGCTGCATTTTTCTGACAGATTCCAGAATTTAGAACCGTGACACATTTCTCACTCAGAATGATTCAATCACTCTGCTATGATGCATATGCCTCGTAAAATTTTACTCTCAGATTTTTTTAGATTTCATTTCTTCTCTTTTTGGCATTCTGTTTCTATTTCTATAATCTAGAGTCTAGGATTTTTTTGTTACTGTTACCTAATTTTAAGCCATAGGCTCAATCAGGCAGGATATCATGTGATAGATCTTCAAGAGGCCAAATGGAACATTCACAACAAGGGAAAAAATCCTGCATCTGATGACATTTCACAGGCAATTCAGTTTGGGGCCCTGCTTTGTTGGAAATTTGCCTCAATAGTTACAGGCTCAGCCTCCATTAGAGCCAGGTCAGCATGACATCTTCACTGTCTAGCCGACTAGCTACTTTGTTAGTTTACATTTTGGACAGGTCGCTATGACCTAGCTTCTGTCCTGCCGAACGAAGCTACAGAGCCTATCGCAGTGACAGGAAGAGTTTGGTATGACCTCTTATCACGTCAGGATCTTTGGCTGATAGGCCATTCAACCATTGGTCGGGGAAACTCATGGTGACAACGGGCTTTGGGATAACTTATGACACTCGGTGAAGGGTCCCAGCAAACAGTCGGAGTCTCCCTGACTTAAAAATCCTTTGGCATAATGAAGCATTCAAAGAGAGCCTCAGTGAACCGGTGGTGTCTCACCAACAACAGGGAGCCTTCAGTGTAGCATTCAAGCTAGAGAAAGGTCTCCCTGACTCCAATGTCTTGCCAACAACAAAGAGAGATCGCCAAGAGGAGATGCCTTGACCATGAAGTCCTGGTGATGATTAGAGTCTCACCAAAAGCCAGTGGTCCCACCAATGAAGTCATATCGGTGTGAGGTCTCGTTGAAGTCAGGATGTCTCGACGAGGGAAAGCAACGTCGCTAAAGAAAAGAGGGCTCGACATAAGGTCTTGTTGAATGTCAGAGGTCTCCCCGATGTTTGAAGTCAGTGTAGTGCCTGACACTCAGCATGAAGTCTGGCTTACAAGGCAAAGTCTCAGTGAAACAAAAGGGAGCTCGGGCAGAATGAGGAGTTCGGCATGGGTCCTGGTGACAAATAGGTGGTTTGGCCGAAGGAGTGAGTCATACTGAAGCAAAAGGATCGGCATAAAATGGGCCTTCGGCATATGGTCTTGGCGACAAAAAGGGGTCACGCTGATAGTATTTGAAAAGAAAAGGATCGGCATAAGATGTTGGTTTCAACGAAGGATAGTGGGATCGCTGTGAAGTCTGAGCTATGCAAAAGGTCTTTTCAATGACTTAATGTCTCACTGATGGATACAAAAGCTCAAGGAGAGTGGGGTTGTTTGGTATGAAGTCTAGCCGAGTGTGGGATGTCCTGCCGATAGAGGATGCCCTCGGTATAACATTGGGAGTTCAGGATGAATCTCCCTGACTATTGAGCACAGGAAGACAGGCCCTCGCCAAGACAAAATCAATTCAGCAAGTGGTCTCGCTGACAACAAGGGTCTTGCCAAGAGTCTTCCCAAAATGAAGAGTTCATCGAAGCAAAAGGAATTCGGTAGGATTTCTTCTCGAATGAGTGTGGTCTCAGTGATAGAAAGGGATCTCGACGTGACTCGTTAAACCTGTTGTGACCTCTTGGTAATAAATGGTGTCTTGCCGATGGCTTCAGTAAAATCGGTATGACTTTGCGAGCTCGATAGAACTCTCATCGACTATCACACGCTATGCCGACGAATTCAAAGCACATAATTGCATCGGTGAGACACTTTCAGTGTCTCGTCAAGATGCGATTCTTTTCAAAAGAGTTTTGACCACCTACAGAGCCTACGTGGAATATGCTCAACCAACCAGGAGGAGCTGAGGTGAGCCATGGCAGTCTAATCAGAATGAAGAATGTCAATGGGATGAATGCAGCATGTATCTATTGTGAGCTTAGGGCATTCAAAGCATTTAGCCGAAGTGGTCTGAATAGGGCACAATGCTAGGATCAGAATGAATGTGGTAGCTGTGAAATATCTGAAGAAGACTTCTCTAGAGATGACTCTTCAGCGACATGAACACGCAGGATTCAACATTAATTCAGTAAAAAGATCTAAGGAAAAATCTACTCTAAGGATTGATATTTTGTAAGCCCTAAGGGGCCGACACAGTTTGATATATAAGGCATTTTTTTCCTTTTTGTAAAGAGTTTGGATTGTGCATTCAAAAGAGTTAGTGATTTTTATCAATCCTTTCTCGACTAAATGTATGCTTTGTAACTCAACTGGAATCTAGAATATAACACAGAGTTTACCTGGGAAGCTACTGTTAATGTTTGTATTACTCTCATTTCTATATTTTAGACTATGCAAGTTCTTAGCTGTGTTTTTTCTAAAATCTGTATTCATACCTAAGGTTGTGAAATTCATCTTTCCTTCCTAAGATATGCATGTAGAGCAAGCCCGTTAAGAATAGTACATGAGTTTAAGGGGGTTATGTTAAGTAAGTGAAAACGTTGTCTTTTGTTTTCCAATGTGTGTTCTTCCTATATCTGTTTCATGATTTCTTATTAACTCGGTGTATCACCATAGAAATAGTTCAGTTTAATTTCATTATTTATATGCATTCCTTCTCCTTTTACCTTCACAAAATTGCTAGTTTAGGTGATACCCACAGGAAGCCGGCCTTCTCCGAAGGTTCATTTCAACTTCAGCTGACCCACAGCCTTGAAATGATCCCATGTTTCACCAGAAAGCTTAGTTCTCATAACTTCACATAGGGTGCATTTATAGGTGACAATAGTTACTAATGGCTTGCCACAACATGTGGCTTCGAGTCTTTCATGGGAACAAGGCATATTCCTTTACAAACTACTAACTTGTGGTTTTGGAGGTTCGATTGTCCAAGGCCTTTATCTTGAAACATTATGCTTGTTGATTTCTAGATTAGGAAACACTTCAATTGGTGCACTAAAAATAACTTTTCTTGTCCTTTGTTTGATTGTGTTTGGGGTGGCAGGTGATTATGCTCTCACCTTGTGCAAACTAGGTGATCAAAAAACCAGACCCATCCATTTTTGTGTTTACCTTGATTCAATAATCAAAGTATCCTCTCCCCTTGCACACTTGTGTTATCCTCAGTGTAAGAGAAATGGTTATTGACTCTAGAATTTGGGCCTTCCTTGGTGGGAAAAATTACTCACCCAAAGGTGACTCAAAATGGCAACAAAGCTAAAGCCAAGCTACCCCTTACTGGTATATAAATGTGAATCCTAAGGGAAAGCCTAGGATTACGATTGTAGATGTGTCATACGGACCAAGTACTACTCCCCAAAACCCTATTGGGTGTAACCTCTTCAGGCTAGAGTTCCTCCTAAATGGAGATTAATCTTGTGCCCCATGTATGGCCACTTGAATAGTGGTCCTAAACTAAACACCTTTGTGTAGTAACCAAAATACCTCTATTTGCTAGCACAACACCAGTCCGTGTGAAGGCATCCACATCTTCCCAGTTCTTAGTAGAGGTGATCAACCTTCCATGTCATTTTTATGGGGGTTGGAAGCTTGGTTCACCTGAGAAGTAGTGCACTGTAATGGGAAGCCTATGCAGCCAAGCTTTTGGATTCACAAGCTAAGAATACGCAGTTCTGTGGAATCTAGTGAATACTTTCCTGGCCTAACCTAGGATTGTGCTTGTCTCTATTGTGCTTTCCAAGTGTTTTCATACATTCAAACAAAAATAAAACATCACTTTTAGATCTGCAAACAAATAGTCAACATCATACACTTTAGATTTTGGATCAAAATTGCAAACAAATTAGACTTTTTTCTTTTTGTACCACATTTGTTGTGACACATTCACTCTGTTGCACCACATTTTCCTTTTAGAGTGCCGCATCTTATTCATTTCACTGCATTTTCTTTGTAGAACATGACATTCGCCTCTATCAAACTGCATTTGCTTCCTAGAAAGCTACATTTCTTTCTATAGAGTCACATTTGCTAACTTTGAGCCTCAATTTCCAAACTGAGAGACATTCGAGACCTGAAATGACACATTTTCCTAAAAAAAAAAAACTTGTCTTAGACCAAGAACTGTGTTCCAATCTATCCAAATTGTCATCAAGAAATCTTTTTCTAGAAAACTTCTATCAAAAACCAGATTAGGAATTGCTCAAAATTCTTCATCATTTTCATTCTTAGGTTGCATTATCACTCCTAGGCTATCCTTGTAAAAATATAGTTCCATCCTTAGGGCATCATTATCTTCATTTTTAGTCCTTGCATCCTCACTTTATTTTTTAGATTTTGGGACTAGGAAACCTTGCCTCACTTTGAAAAATCTTGGATTTCAAAAGTAGGTTATCATTGGATTTAGTTATTACCATCTTGTTTACTCATTATCCTTTTGTGAGAAAATTCCAACTCATAAGTCTAGTTAGGGAATCTCACTTGTCATTTTATGTCCTTCAAACAAGTCCTTTGATTTTGCAAAATTGAGACATAGATCAAGAATAGGGGTGTTTGGCAACCTTTTTCCAAATCATTTTTACCTTTAGACATTCAAATCATCTTAGTCATCAC
The DNA here is from genome assembly GCA_007258455.2 of Sequoia sempervirens. Taxonomy (NCBI): domain Eukaryota; kingdom Viridiplantae; phylum Streptophyta; class Pinopsida; order Cupressales; family Cupressaceae; genus Sequoia; species Sequoia sempervirens. The sequence goes on along the minus strand of VDFB02281492.1, from coordinate 744,818,191 downwards.
TTTGCATATTTTATCTTTAAAAAGTCCAAAAAAATTGTCATCATAGTCCACATTTGACATCTTGACTTGGTATTGGTCACTTTCTTGGTCAACATTATCATCCTAGTCTTCATTATCCTTTAACATTAGTAATCTCCTTTAAACAACATAGTCTTGCGTTATCATCCTTTTATCAAAATCCAAAAACAACATATTCTTGCATTGTCATCCTTTTATCAAAATCCAAAAACAACATAGTCTTGCATTTTCATCCTTTTATCAAAAATAAAAAACAACATAGTCTTGAATTGTCATCCTTTTATCAAAATCCAAAAACAACATAGTCTTGTATTGTCATCCTTTTATCAAAAATAAAAAATACATAATATTGCACTGTCATCCCTTATTATCCAAAAATATTCAAAAACATAGTTTAGCATCATCCTTGCATATTAGTGGTCATTCTCATCATCTTCATTTGAGCAATTCCTTTTTATGGTTGAGACTAAACTCCAAAGAAGGAGAATAAAAATGGAAAAATTTGGACAAGATTCCAATCCCAACATCAACAACAACACTTATGACCCAAATTGAACTTTTGATGACCCATTTAACAACACAAACACCCAACCTCTCATGAACATGCCATCCTCATCAAAAAAATCCCTTTGAAACATTCATACATAGGGATGAATATGGAAAAATACTTGAGGAACACCTAGAGGTAGCAACGCAAGATCTAGAGGCAGCCTCCTTTGTAGAACAAATGGTCTTATACGATAGAGATAGATATTTGTCCATACTTTTAAGTCAAGGAGCTAAAATTCAACGTGAGTTCAACATTAATACTTTGATACTGACATCACCTTACCCTAATGTCAATAGCACAAACAATATACCTCAAAACAATGCAAACAATGCTTCTATAGGTACCACCTTGCAAACTATCACAAGTACCATTAATACCACCACCATTGACACAACCAATCAAAATAATCCCAACTCAATCAATGCCACATTTTTTGGGGGTATACCAAACCTATCACAATCCATGTCACAACCAACATAAACCATGACACAGACCATGACACAATCAATGCCAACCATGTCCATGATATCATCATAATTAGTTGGAGCCACTTTTGCATCCTCATCAATGGTGGAAAGCTCCTCAAATCCCTTATTTGGAGCTTCATATAGTTCCATGAGTGAATCCTCATGAAGACCTTTCATTAGTACATCATTTAATCCCGTTGAAGGAAGCAAACCACATGTATTTATCCAAGGACCACAACCAAACATTAACATGTCATCACAGTTTAACACCAATACCTCCCAAGGGTAGAATATGAATGTTTCTCATAGGAAATTTCAACAATTCAGATTAGGGAGTCCCAATACTCAACACATGACATCATTTTGACATCAAAACATGCATGGTCAACATATCCCCCAAGTCTCAAGTCAAATTGTCAGAGGACATATTCTGACATACTCATCACATATTCACACTCATCAGCAAGGTCCAAATGCAAACTTTCAACACCAACAACATGCCAACTGAAACACATCATACATGCCACAAAATCATATCCCACAATAGAATACCAATTTATCTTCACAACAAATGGGGATTAATGGCATAACTATCACTCCCTTTTGTGATGCCACAAACAACCCCATAATTGATGCCATGCAAGCCCAAATGGTTGATATGTATAAGGAAATACAATAATTGCAAACATCCAATAGGAGGTCACATATGTCATATGACCTAAATTTATATCCTTTTGACACAAATTTGAACATGCCACCATTCCCTCCTGGCTAGATGGCACCCAACTTCACCAAATACAAAGGTAAAACAAGTCCTATTGAGTATATTCAAGAATTCACAACCAATTGCATGGACATTGCCTATGAAGAAACTTACCTAATGGGACTTTTCTCTAAAAGCCTTACATGGTCGGCACTTGAATGGTTCACCACTTTGAAAGGGATAAGAACATGGGATGAACTTAAAGATAGATTCATAAAGAATTGTTCATATAACATTGACATGGACACCTCAATCACCACTTTATACACTCTCACACAAGAAGATACCAGTTAAACTTTCATCCCATTCTTCCAAAAGTGGAGAAGTCTTGCAAGTCTATGTCACATTGATATACCTAAAAGAGAAAAAGTTGACATGTTCATTGAAACACTCGTGGGCCCACTAAAGTATGGATTGCAAGTCCATTATTGTATAACATTTGCAAACCTAGTTGAAAAAGGAGTCCAAGTTGAAAAATCCCTCATCACTAAAGGGGAATTAAATTATGGTCCTAAAAACACAAACGCAAATTCGTCCACTGAGAAAAATAAGTATTGGGTCAAAAATAAACATGTCACCAATGATGGCATTATTGATGCCAAGGCAGTAAATACAATAGGACGAGTGCTTTCTCTTAAAGGAAATCAATTACAAAACAAACCAACAATAATGATGACACCTCTTGTTACCAACCAAAGTGGTTAGCAAAGTCAAAATCAAGAACAACCCCACCAGATAAGACAATTCCCGAAAAGACCAACATACATTCCTTTGGCCGAGCCAATTGAGGAGGTCCTTAAGAAGCTTCTTCAGAATGGTCTTATCACACTTCAAGATCCTAAACCATATGACCCTTGGATTTTTAAACCATCATGGTGGGATGATAATGCCTTTTGTGACTACCATTGGGCTAAGGGACATAAAACATCATCTTGTCGGTAGTTAAGAAACATTGTCCAAGATCTTATAAAAAAACACGTAATTGAGGTGGGTGGGCCATAGTTTACATCCAATTTAGACCATACCATTCATAAAGAACCACTGCAAGATCATGGTTCTAATAAAGCTTCCACATAAGGTCCCAAGACTAATAACAATCAAGCCAATTATACTCGCGCTACTTTTGATTATTCTAGTGGACCCATTATTAACAATGTCTAAACTTATGATGACTGTCAATACCATAACTATTAAAAGAGCAATTGAATGTAATGCCATCACCCGAAGTGGAAAATTCACTATAGCTGGTCCTCCTCCACGACAACCAAAATTTACAATAGCTGGTCCATCTGCAAAACAATCACAAACTAGCCCATCTGCAAAGCAATCCCAACCCAGGAGTCAATTTAACCTCATTGATCAATTAGGAAAAACCCCTGTGCAAATTTCCATACTTGAGTTGCTTCACATTTTTCCCACACATAAAGCTATACTTGATAAGACCCTGCAAGAGTCATCCATCCGACAAGACATTGATGTCAGTTAATTTGAGGCCATGGTGGGATGTCTCACGACACCCCATCACATGACCTTTTCCGATCAAGGTTATTCATCACAAAAGGCTAATCATAATGGTGCATTACACATTGAGGTTTTCATCCATAAGCATAAGGTCAGACGAGTCCTAGTAGATGGTGGAACAAGACTAAACATATGTTCCTTGAAACTGGTTAAGGCTCTAGGATTTTTTGATGCTTGCATAGACCATAAAAAGAGCATAGTCATAGAATCATATGATGATGAGGAGTGTTTGTCTCATGGTGTGATCACTCTTCCCATGAGAGTTGGACTAGTCATTGTGGACACAACCTTCCAAGTCCTGGGTCTTGAATTACCATATAACATCTTACTTGGTTGGCCCTAGATTTGTACCCTTAAAGCCATTCCATCCACTTATCACCAATGCCTTAAATTTCCTTTTGATGGCACAAAAGTCACCATATATGGAGACCCCGACCCTTTCCAATATTGCACCAACTTAAGGGGCATTTTAGAACATCAGGTTCCTAATAATCAAGATGTTCCAAACTTATCAAAATTCATTGACCCTTCCACATTTGTATCATCATCCACATCCATTCCATCTGCATCTTCCACTACAACATCATCTTCCTCACTTCCTAAGGCTGAGCTCACTATCAAGATTCAGGACATAGGCTGTGGAAAATTCAAACTACATATGATATATATTATCATGACAATACCCAAGTCTCTAAAGGTCTATGGTCGCCCATGTTTTAAAATGGAGCCAAAGGAAATTTTTAAGGTTCCAACAAAAATAGTTTTCATAAAATGGAGAGATATGAACAAAGAGGATATTGCTGACATTATAGGATGGCTTTATAAAGAAATGGAAGACTTACCCCCATTACCAGTTAAGATATATGACAAAGGATATGACATGATGAAGGAAAAAGGATACGATGGAACCAGTGGCCTTTTTAGGAACAAAATTGGACAGAGGGAATCTATAGCAACATCAAAATGACCAAAGTATCTTGGGTTAGGGTATGGATTACCTCGACATGATGATTGACATACCAATGTACTTTTGAGTGAGAGCGTAAATGCTTCAGAAAGTGTGGAGACAACCAAGGAATCCCTCCCCAAGTTTGACTCCCATGAGTGGGAATATGACTCCCAATGATCCCTAAGTGACTGTTTCCTTGATGATCTGTTCCTTGAGCCTGAAGAACTTACCTCTAAAAAAAGGTTTTGGAAACCTTTTAAACTTGATACAGCTGACAATCCACATATCCCAAGCAAAAGAGAAAGTCGGGATAGACTCTTTGACTCAAGGAACAATTCCAAACTTGAATCATCTTCTACTCCTATTAGCCATATACTCGACCCTTTTGAGCTTGCAGACTATAATGATAGTACTTTTTTCCCTTACTTTAAAAATGAGCATGAGTCAAGCAAAGGAGAATATTGGATAGAATCTAATTAGAAATTGGATGATGACAACTTCATTTTCAATGTCTTTGAATCCATCTACATGCTTTTTGCATCCTCCCCAAAATTCACCAACATTGATGATGGAATTTCCCTAGTCTACTTGCAACTTATTGATTGGGACCAACAAGGCCTTCCAGTCTTGGACACATTTCAAAATGATGAGGCCATTGTAGAATTTATGCAACTACGTGAGGGAATACCCATTGGTGATCATAAGGGTGGATTTTCTATCGATTTAGATTGTGTTGCTTACTTTGGGGAGACTACTCCATCCTCTAGTCGCAAAATGGAAAGGAAAAATAAAATAAAAAATGAAACATATTTAGGTGAAAATAGAAAGGTACCTTCTGATAACAAGAGATCCCAAAATGGTCCTCTTTGCAGCATCCTTGACACATGAAGAAAAGCCCATGTTTCACAAATTCATTGCAGAGAGAATAGTCAATTTTGCATGCTCATATGTCAATATTCCAAGACTACATCCAAAATTGGTTTTGCACCATCTTCCATTTGTTTCCAAATGCCAAACCAATTAAACAAAAGCTATGTAAAATGTATCCTCAAGTTGCTCTATTAGTCAAGGTTGAATTGAAGAAACTATTGGATGCAGGGTTCATACAGTCTATTGATTATGTTGAATGGATATCTAACCTTGTGCCAGTAACAAAGAAAAATGGGATGATTCTCATCTGTATGGATTTCTGAGACTTAAACAAAGCATGTCAAAAAAATGACTTTCCATTTCCAAATATAGATATCATAGTCTATCTCACAGTAGGATATGAGATGCTTTCTCTCATGGATGGTTTCTCAGGCTATAATCAAATTCTTATTGCCCCCGAAGATCAACATAAAACAACTAATCATGGCTTGGGGGTAGGAATTTTGTTTATCACCCCACAAGGAGATTCCATCCCTAAGTCTTTCTGCATTCCTTTCTCATGCACAAATAATATTTCAAAATACGAGGAACTTGTGAGAGGGCTTAGAATGGAAATAAAATTGAAGATCGAAACACTTCACATTTATGGAGACTCCTAGCTCATCATAAATCAAGTCAAGGATGACTATGACAACAAGGATGAGAAATTAATGCCTTACAAATGAATGGTTGACAGCTTCTAGACATACTTTCACATGTTGACTTTTGAGCAAGTTCCAAGAGCACAGAACAAGGCAACAGATGCAATGGCTACCATTGGTTCTCTTTAAGACATTCCAAGTAATGTGGAAAATTTTGAATTCTTGGTAGAACAGTTGTTGGTCCCTCCATATGATATCTTGGAATAAAAAATGGTATGTGAGCTTGTTGGTCCTAATTCTCCCTAGTATCTAGACATTTATGACTACCTCAAGTCCCAAACCCTACCCCCTAATCTATCCAGTAACTAGAGGAAGTCCTTTATCCAAAAAGCTAGTCAACACGCCATCATCAATGACACCCTTTACTGCCATAGCTTCGACAACACCATTATTCGATGTCTCGCTACTAATAAAGCACACACAACCTTACTCGAAGTACATGAGGGTATATGCAGGTCTCATTTGAGTGGTCCTACTTTGGCCAAAAAGATAACAAGACTTGGGTATTATTGGCCAACAATTGAAAAAGACACACTAGATTTTGTTAGGACTTGTCGCCAATGTCAGATACATAGTGATTTAATTCATGCTCCAGCACAGGAACTTTGACCAATCACATCTCCATGGCCCTTCACATAGTGGGGACTTGACCTTGTGGGGAAGATCCACCCTACATCCTCCAATGGCCACAAATTCATTATCACTACCACTAAGTACTTTACTAAGTGGATTGAGCCATTCCCCCTACATACATAACCGACAAAAAAATCTCTAAGTTTATCCTCAACTATATCATTTTTTGGTATGGTATTCCATAGTCCATCATCACTAACAATGGGTGTCCATTCAAAAATTAAGACATTCGTGAGTTATGTGAGAAATTTCACATCCAACATCATTTTTCCATGCCATATTACCTGCATGGAAATGGTCAAGCTGAGGCGTCCAATAAAACCATCCTTAATATTCTCAAAAATACTGTCAATGACATTGGTCGTGACTAACACATCCAACTCAACCCTACTCTATGGGATTATCACACCAGTATCTGCACACCTATAGGAGCCATCCCATTTTCCTTGGTCTTTGGAGCAGAAGCCATATTTCCCATTGCGGTCGAAATCCCATCATTACAAGTCTCCCTAAAGGGTCTAATAGATGAGGAAGAATATAGATAGTCACGACTACACGAGCTAGAGATGCTAGATGAAATGAGACATAATTCCCTAAACCACCTTTAGGCATATTAGAATTGGCTTTGTCAAAATTATAACAAGAAAGTCATGGTTTGGAGATTCGACATTGGTGATTTAGTCCTCATGCAAAATCCTAAAAATCAAGCCAACATAGAAAAGCCTGGCAAGTTTGAACCTAATTGGATCAATCCTTATGTCATCATATCTTCTTTTGGTTATGGAGCATATTAGTTGGCTACTCCAGATGGTGAATAGTTGATAAAGCCTATCAATAGTCTCCATCTTCACAAATTATATGCATACCATCAAAAAGTCAGGCCAAAAACCTTAAAAATACAAAAAAAAATTAAAAGTACAAAAAAATTGTCATCTTAATGAAAACCTAGCAAATAGGCATCTTGGTGACACCAAAAAAATTAGAAAAATGATAAAATAGTAAAGAGAAATAATTCATCCAAAAGTGAAAACCTAGTAAACAGGCACTTTGGATAAGTACCATGGTGAAAACCTAGCAAACAAGCACCATATGTAGTTGGTCATTGCTCTACCATCTACTATCACTTTATTTTCCTTAGGTCATAATAAGTAATTAATTCTCCGACACCAATTTGACACTAGCCACAAAGCATTGCCATCTTCTCCCATGGTGGATAATGATTGACATCAAGTCCTGCGTATCATCCGTCTATCATCCATGCGTGTCCTTTCTGCATATGTCTAATTGGCTAGTCCAGGACTTGACTAGGGGAAAACTTTCATCATTTGATGGTAGTGGGTATCGCACATAGTCTCACCAATCAAAAAAGTCTTGAAAAAAAATCATAAAATCCTAAAAAGTCTTGAAAAAATACTAAAAAATCATTAAAAGTCCTAAAAACATCCTAAAAATCCTAAAAAGTCCTAAAAAAATCCTAAAAAAGAATCATAAAATGTCATGAAAAAAGACTTCAAAATTAAAAAAATGTCCTAAAGAAAGCATAAAAAATTTGAAATATCTCAAAAACATAAAAACACTGTCATTTCTTGTCAAGTTCTTCAAATTAGTCAGTCTCTATCATTTGTTTGAACTACGTTGTCTCTACACATTTGCTATGTAGGAAAGGCACACCTTTGAGCCCTCGAGACATTAGGTCGGTCCTTTTAGGTTTGTTAGAATAAAATCATGACTCAATCTTTGGTCATCAATACAAAGTTGTTGGTCATGTCGAACTATGAGGTCTCTAAGTGTATGATGTAGGAAATCCCATCTGTCGATGAACCCCAGAGGCCACACTAGGTCAGTCCATTAGGGTCCATAACACCTCATTATCACACATGTCAAAAAAATATTCAAGTCAACCAGATCATTTCAAAACAAGAAAAAAAAACTCAGACAATACTTTAATAAACATGTTACATAAATTAAGATGTCAACATTGACATGTAATCTAACTTCGGTCAATTTCAGCCAAAACAAGTCAAACTTAGTCAAAATCGGCCTTATAGTCAAATTTTGGTTGTTCTTCAGATATGTCCTTTTGAAGGATTACCTTCATCATTTATTTATACCTTAGGATGTGCCCTTCCTAGGTAATGTCACTATAATTTGGCATTTGGAGGGATCCTCTTGACATTCAAGAATTGATTCTCTTGACATCAACACTATTTAGGATGTGTCCTTGAATTTGGAACCTTTGACATCTGAAAATATTTGACATCCTTGGAATTTGAAAAATCTGACATCTTTGGCACTCAATATCATCAAACCTAACATCTTAACATCTCACGCTTGGCATTTAAACACACTTGGAAAACACGTGGCATTTTTTCTTTTGATATTTCATCATGACACTAGTTTCTCAGCGATGTCCTAACAAAGGGATGTAGAAAAGCAGTGATGTATCATGATGACGATCTTGTCTTTTTGGTGGTTATGCTACTAGCCTCTCAATGATGTCCTGACAATGGAATTTAGGGAAGAAATGATGTAGCACGATCAATTGTCTTGTCTTGTCTCTTTGGTAGTCATGTTGCTAGTTCCTCAAGGATGTCTTGACAATAGGATTTAGAGGAGCGATGATGTTTCATGACTCATCTTTCTTGTCACTTTTCTTGTGGTTGGTTAAGACAAAATGACTAGGGAAATTACACTCTTGGTATGAGTCATGATCATCCTTGTCTGTGACTACTTGTCTCATGTGATGGTATGACCCTGCACACCATTGATTTAGGTCATATCATGGTGTTTTTTTTCCATTACAATAATTCAACCAATGATGATTAAGAGAAATAATTATCAAAGTTCTACAGCAACATGTTGAAGGATTTGGTTTTCACGCTAACATTCATCTCCTTCTATCTTGCCATATTGTCTCGTCCATCTCTCAATGATATCTTGTGGCATTAAAAAAAATAAGTGCATACATGATCATATAGGAATTGCATTGGGTCCATCCATACATCATCCATATCATTAAACCATAAACATTGCATCATGTGTGGTAGCATATACACATAGTCATGCATTAATATAATCATACATATTGCATCCATTCAAATAAGTAACATTATGCATATCATTATTATCCATAGCATAGCATCATCATGACATATACATAAACATCATAAATAATCATCACAAATGCATACATGGCATGACATATAAATAACATAATCATCATCATAGAAATAACAAATACATGTCACATAGGTATCACATGGTAATCACATCTACATCATCGTAATCACATCACAAAAACCTACATCATAATGCATAAATCAAATAAAATCACATAACATACATGTAGGCCACATAAAAAATGCATCATATATATAGCATCATCTCAAAATAAAATAATGTCACAAGATAGAGTCATGACATATCCCAAAAATATGAGCACACAGGCTCAATGGTTAAAATATAAATATCATAAAACATGTCTGAAATGTCCTAAAGATAAAAAAATAAGGGAGCTATGATGCACTCTCCTCATCTCGTTGAGGAGAAGACCTGGGAGATCAATGCTCAATCAAAGGACCAGAGGCCATCATCATAATAGTCACATGTGTCTGTGATGCAGAAGGGTCTGGCACAATGGTTTTTATCTTTGACACTAACAGAAGAGCAACTGAAGGTTGCACTGATGCTGTGACTGATGGGTCTACTAAAGGAGGCTAACTATGAGAAGACCTGTGGCTGTGCCCTGACTTGTGGTTGTGCCCAGACCTATGGGAGTGGCCAAATCTGTCTTGATGACTACCTTGTAGATGTCAAACCCCCTACATTGCTTTAGCTACCATTGCCACTGCCTGACTTGCTGCTGCTACCTATCCTCAGTTGTTTCCTTGTCAGGGAATGATCCCTCCTCTCAAGTGGCATGACCTACTCATATAGTACTATGTATTTCCCAAGATGCACACTCACCCTGCCAAACTCTCAATCACAATCTATAGATGGTCATGTACATAGTTATGAAAACTCTGTGCACCACTGTGCTACCTCTTGTTGAAAGATCACTACCTAATCCCACTCTACCTGTGTCACCTCTAACTCTGCCCATAGTGCTCTAACCTTTGTGACACTCTCATCCAATCTCCTTTGCAAATCTGCCACCCTCTAGTATGTCATGGCGTCATGGGTCAATGCTGAGCTAAATGATACCTGCTCATCTCCCTCTACCATGCTCCATCTCAACAGTCTCTTGGCCTCATCAATGACCTCATCCTCATCCTCCTCCCCTGTATAATCCTCTACTCTGACTCCCTCATCTTGTGGCATATCAACCTCCATCTCAGCCTCCTATCGAACCACCTCCTCTCCAACCTCTTGCTCTTGTCTGGCCTCCTCCTCGGACACATTGTCCTCATGACCCACCCTCTTGCTCTGGTCTAGGCTCCTCCTCCTCTCTCTCCTCCTCAGCTTCCTCTAGGATGGCATCCAATTCCCCTCTCGCCACACATTGTCTCACCCTCTTGGCCTACCTCCTACCATCTCTCCTTTGTCTCCTATTGTCCCCTCCATCATCTCCATTATCTCCATCTCTCCCTCCACCTATGCCTTTGTCCCTACATCCATCTCTCCCTCTACCTCTACCTCTATCTCCACCTCTACCCCCTAACCCACCTCAGGGTGCATGTGGTATAATTGATCTCCTGTCAATCAGCATAGGCCCATCTAGATTTGTCAATGGTACTAGTTGATGTGTTTTCCACTGTAAATCATAGTTTGTTGTTGTCCTTGGATCCATAGCCCCACCTTGCCATCCCCACTGTTGTGCCACTAGCCCATCGATCTATTGCTTGACAAATGCTACTAAAATAGGTGGCCCCTAGGTTGACTCCCTAGATGATCTAGCATACTCTGTTGTCCCCATCGACACACCTTGCTGCTCTCCAAACTAACATAGTACATGTTGTGGCAGGTACATCTTGATGATCAATTGGCTTTGTACTATCCTGCTAATCAAATATTGTAACTATCAGCAAAAGTTCAGATGATCATCCTCACCCTCCCACTGTGCACAGTCCCTATAAGGCCTCCAAATAAAGGAGATCATCATGTCGAAATGGTGCCACCACCAACTTGTCTCTCCCACCCTCATCTGCTATAGAGAACTAGCATAATAATAAACATATGGCATCCCATCTACCAGTTGTGGTCTCTAAATTAGTGGTCAAAAGATAGCCACATGCTCCCAAGCCCATATCATTAGAAGTGTCGTACCGCATCCAATAATTTGTGCCCTCCCATAGGCCACCTCATGGAGCTGATGATAAAGCATACCAAACAAACAAGCCTCCTAGGCATAAACAGTCATGTCTCATCTCATGCCCACCAGAACATCCCCCTAAGCAATAGGAAACATGTTTCCGTGCCAGTTGGGAATCAGTGCTCCATCAATCAATGTCTCCAACAGTGCATCAAAATGAGCATAGTGCTTTGCCATAAACTCCTAGCGGATCTCATATCCCTCAATGCCAAGTCTTGCACCCTGGTCATGGTAGTAAGTTGTAAAGGTCTCATAGCCATGCTAAGGGTTGTAAACGATCCACTCCCGTTGGATTGACAAGCGTAGAATACAATAGACATCGTAAAGCATAACAGTGGCCTCTCTTATTGGAAAATGGAGAAAACATGTCTCCAAGTGCCATCTCTCACATAAGGCAATCAAGAGTCTCCTATTTTCCTGGACAATGGGCATATATGTAGCATAGTATAAACCCAATCGCATCAACCGTTGTTGCTCCCTCTCACTCAGCTGATCTCAGAATCTATAGGTCGATGGCCTACTCTCCCACATGTAAATAGGCACTAGCTATCTCTACACATGGTCAAACAATGCATCAACACCTTATAGACAATCATCATTATCATTTGTGTAACTCAAAAGTATTCAAAATTTGAAACCCATCAAAGTTAGCCTTAGTCAAAGTTAAAGTCAAATGCATCACATTGACGTAATTTGTGTTGTGGAAAGGCATTTGTGTCACTCCGTACCTCAAACGCATCTTGATCCATTGATTGTCAGTGCACTTGTGCCACAACTTTTCACACATGCATCATTCAGTTCAAATGCATCATTATATTTTGCAACTACATCACAATTTGACAAATGTGATGAGACACCTTTTGATTGCAGTGCAACTTCATCAATGCATCGTGATTTATTTTGAATGTGTTAAACTAAACTATCCTATCCTAAAAATCCTTTTCATTTGTGTCGTGATAGAATGAATGTGTCGAATGTGAACGCAAATGCGGCTTATGCATTTGTTGTTCACCCTAAAACCTTAAATTTTGTGTAAAAAATGATAAAATAATAAAGTTGGTAAAAGGTACATAACGTTGGCTCTAAAACCTCTGGCCATTTGTAGGTCCACATGATCTCTCTGTGATGCTCATTCATTGGAATCACCATGGCTACTACAGTCCTCTTCGCTTGGTCCTCTCAAAATTGCTAAGATGAATAGTGAAAATGAATTCACTCTTACCCTATTGTCAACCTATTTATAAAGTCAAAATGGCATTTGTTAACCCTTTTTATTACTAGAGGCTATTTTGACTGACTTTGACCACACTTTTGGCTACTTTAAACTCCTCAAATTTGGAAACCGTTTGTGCCATTGTCTTTCTAGTTATCATATTGACTTATCTAGACACTTTCCAAAATTTTCCTACAAGTTTTACCAACGAGATGGATTTCATAGATGAGACCACTCATTCTCCTACCCATCTAGCATCCCCTATGACTTCATTCATGGATGAGGATGATGCTCTACATATCCCTATGGAAAACCTTTTAGCATTAGATAATAGAATGTGAAACGTTGTGAATCATTTAGAGAAAGCACTGAACATGGCGAGAGTCACCAAACTTGCTAGTGAGGTGAGATATCTATTAGGAAAGGATTAGAAAAGTATAGATTTCTTACATGGCCTTATTGATCTAATTGAACCTTATATCCCCTCGTATAAGACTAGATTTGGAACTAGACTCAAGGAGAGGTTATCGATGCCTATGAGAGAAAAATATGCCTCATGATGCCTACCACATCTGTATGCATGGCCAAAATAGTCCCTTCAATTTTTGTTTCCTCTACTTCTAAAAATATTCCTACTATCAAGGTGACTAGAATACCCCTTGGTTTCAATTTCACCCCTCCTACTACCCCTCGTGGTGGGGGTCTGATGGAATGAGTGGTAGCGTATTTGGTAGCGAAGGTGGCACTAGCGAGGATGGCTCTAGTGGAGGTTCTACTAGTGGTGGTGGCTCTGGTGGTGGTCACAACAGTGGCTTTGGAGGTGGATCTAGAGGTGGTGGTTCCAAAGGTTCTACTAGACCCTTTTCATCATCTGACCTTGTTTTGAATGCTATTATTCAGAACATGGGTTAGATACAAAACTAGTTAGCAAGCCTTTCCCAAGAATCTACTCAACCTATCTTTCATCCTTTCTTTTGACATAGTCCATTATTGATGGTAATTTTGAGTACTCCTTTCCCTTAAGGAATGGAGATTCCTAAGTTTGAAAAGTATGGTGGTAAAGGGGATCCACAGACACATGTGTTAGCCTTTAACACCATGTGTATGGATTTATTTCATCAAGATGCTTTGATGGAAAAACTCTTTCCTCGATCCCTCAAGGACACATCACTCGAGTGGTACAATTCCTTGCTAGATAATTCTATATTTTCATTTGATCAGCTCATTAATCAGTTTCTCCATTAGTTCTAGGCTAACATCGGTCTGAAGCTAACCATCACGGATCTCATCTAGTGTAAGAAGGGAGATAAGAAGAAGATAATTGACTTCATAGTGTGATACTAAGTTCTCTTTTCACAAAACTCGTACCTAGCTTCAATGTGTAGAAGATGTTCATAGGCAACCTATAATGAGCTTGGTAGGAGAAGTTTTCCGTAATGAAATACCCTTCCTTTGTGCATCTATGTGTGACATTGCAAGACTATCAACAAATGGTGGTTCAGTTTGGGGGATCTTTCTCACCCTCATGTTTGGAAGGAAAGTCTATTGTGTCAATCCAAGGAAAAGGAAATGCTATTGTGAATGTAGTCATTGAGACTGATGATCATGGCCTCAAACACAACTAGAAGTTTATGAAGTTAGAAAAAACTTATTCTTTTATTTTACAAAAGTTGTTGAAGGATAAGATCATAACTTTGGAAAACCATCGACCTCTAAAGGAACCTTATCCTGATTGGTATGATGTGAATGATTTTTGTCAGTACTAGATCATGTTAATGGGCATGATACTAATCATTGCATGAGCCTATGTCATGATATATAGGATCACATCAACGATTGAACCATCCATATCGATCCCAGGAAGAAAAAAAATGTGAATAAATTGGTAGCAAAGGCCAATGGTGAGAACTTTGCATATTTACATGGACCCATTTTTGTATCATTTTGTGAAATTTATTATTGATCCCTTTGATTCTTCTCCTCAACCATCGACATATGTAAACATGGTCTCAGTTACTCCTTTGTAGTCTTGGAATAGTTCTTCAAATGTGACATTGACCTCACAAGACTTTCCCATGAATAATAAGCCCTCTCCTCTATAAATTCTTGTTCAACTCAATGGGAACATTGGGATAGGAGTCTTAGTTGACCTCGTGAGCTAGTTGAATGTTATTACAAAGGAGATGTTATGATTAAACTCATTACAAAGGGATGAATATGAAGAAACAAAGTCTACCATATGTATGCACAATGGTTTATCTCTTAAGCCATATGGCTCCATAACTCTTTCCATCCTCGTTGGACCTAGGGTTATGGATACATCTTTTGATGTTATTATGAATTATGATCTATTCAAGGTAAATTTGGGCATCTCGTGGCTAGCTTCCCTAAATGGAATCACTTCCGTTGTTCATAAATGTTTAAAGTTATCCCATGAAGGTTTTGTGCACATCATTCATGACACTGGATATCAACCATTTGTATCTCATGGGGGTTATTCATTGGATCATTTTTGGCCCACCTCAGTCAGTCTGCTTCCCCTAGAATAGACCTACTTTACTAAAACTATGTAAAGTACAAAATCAAGGGAAAACAACAACTAAAAATTACCCCTTTGGTAGTGCAACAAGCTGCCTCCTCCTCTTGAAAGGGAAAGGAGAGACCTACCCATCCCTAGGGTGCTACTTCTAGCCCCCTTTTTAAAGAGGAGAATTAGATGACTAGCCTTGGATTTTGCATAAGAAGTATAATGGTACCTGTTTGGCGTGAATCCAAGATTCAAATATCTGGCCCTCCTACTATGCCTCTGAGACCTTGGCCTTACTTGTATGGTAGGAGGAATGGTCCCCATGGGGAGTCTTGTATGTCTTCACCTCTATGGCCTCTTATTTCTCGTACTCCCAAGGCAGTTGATGGGAAGAGGCTCACCACTGAGGCATTAGAGTTGACTCCCCCTTCCGTTGCTCCAACCTCTTCTTAGCCTCTCCCTTCTATTCCCATCTAAGATTCTCTCCCTCAACCAGAAATGGTCATCATGGACACTCTAATGGTCAAGAGAGAGCCTTTTGTTCCATCTGAGCTCTCAACCTCTAGGTCTTAGAGTCATATGAATCACCTTGTGTGTGAGCGGAAGTGTCAAGGAAAGGATTTTGTAGTTAAGTAGGAGGTTTTGTAG
Source organism: Sequoia sempervirens (assembly GCA_007258455.2). Lineage (NCBI taxonomy): Eukaryota > Viridiplantae > Streptophyta > Pinopsida > Cupressales > Cupressaceae > Sequoia > Sequoia sempervirens. The sequence continues at coordinate 744,802,020 of VDFB02281492.1, read as the reverse complement.
AGGAAGGAGGGGAGTTGACCACCTGTGTTTCAGGGCTTGTTGTTGTGTCCTTGTCTTCCATCCGCTCTTCTTCAGTTTAGTTAGCCTTAGTATTACTTTCAGCTCCTACTTTGAGCTTAAATACTCCTAACCCTAAAAAGGTGCAGGCATTTATTGCTTTGTCAATCAGGCCAACTCTCTTGATGCCATCTCAGAAATCCTACCATTCTCTAAGCCTATGGACATGTCGAACACCTCGGTGGTGTCCCTCATAGTTTTCTCCTCCTCCTCAATGATTTTTCCTTGTCTGTGTGGATCTTGCATCTTTCGATGAAGAGGAAGATGGAGATTATCATCCCTAGTAATGGGGGATGTAAGATGAGTCCACCTTCTTTAGAGGGTGGTCCTCCATTAGCATGTGTTTTTCTAGTGATGGAGGAAGTTTTGGCATCCCTTGAGTTTGTCATTGCTCCTGAGTCACTTAAGGAGCCTAGAGAGAATCTCAAGCATTGCCTCCCTTTTTTGTTGAGATAATGCATGACACTCCTATCAAGTGCATGTTTAACTCTTTGGACTAGGTATTGACCCTAAACAACAATATTTTTGAAGTCACTGACCTTTGCTCCAAAAGAATCAAATGGGGAAGACCTCGTGGGACCTTCTTCCTTTGCTTTTGTTGTGGGAAGGTTAGAGGGTTCTCCCCTTGATATTCCTCCCTTGCAGGTTCACCACATTTCCTCATATAATGATCTAGATTGGAAGGTCGATGACCTCTTAGTTGATGAGTGTTAGGGGGCATCTCTTCTTTACCTATAGTATAGAGTGTGTGTGTGTGTGTGTGTTTGTGTTCCCCCATGCTTGGGTTATAAGTTCCTAGATGACCCTTGTCACCCTTGTAGGTGCTTGGATACATGAGGTTTTTTGTTTCGTACAACTTCCGCTAATATGTGTAGTGATTTTCAACAATTAGGGAAAATGAAGAGTATTGAGGGCATTTAGGTTTCCCTTCCATGTTGAGCCATTTTTTTATTTTTTATTTTGTTTTCTTATGTATTCTTCATATGCTCTAATATAGTAGGGAGTTAATGATAGTTCATTAATATAATATTATTATACTTATATATATATTTATGAGCAGCTCTAACCCTAAAATATTAAATAACCCTTGTGCCTCCCGTTCATGATGTTGCTTGAAATTATTGTTCTCTTATCTCTCATGCTTGCTTTGTGATGTTTTGGTACCTATATGTTGTCCCTTGTGTGTGTGACAGCATTACCATGGTGAAATATAGCTATGTCTTGTGAGCCACAACATCACTTTTTCATTCTCGATTTTCTTTTCTTAGGATGCCACGTGCCTCTGCATTCGGCACACACCATCCTAAGGGGGGCTACATGTCAAATTTGATTTTTTATAAAATGCATTTGATGACCAATGAATATTTTCTTGAAAATCTTTGCAAATTCTTTCAAAAAATCACATTCTCAACAAGGCCCCCTTGTAGAACATGTTTCGTTCATCATGGGTTTGTAAAGAAAGAACTTGAAAACCTTTCCTCCAAGGAGGGATCATGTTTCCTATAGTTGAATCCTTGACCTTCCCCTCGTGAGGGGGAATTTTCTTCCTTTCAAATTCCTTGATGAAGTGACATCTTTTGAAAGGATTCCTTGATGTTGAATTGATTTTTGAAAAACACTCTCTCACTTTCAAACAACACATCACTTGAGTGGACTTCTTTTCTTTTGAAGGGTTCCTGAGGGACCCCTTTGAAATCTCTTTCTTTAATTTTTTGACTATCTACTCATTTTCTTGTGTGACTTCTCTTTGTTTTCTAACATGTTTTATTAGTAGATTAACATGTTGCTTTACAAGTGCATCTATGAAACTACTCTCTAGTCTAACTCTACAGAGTCCCCTAACACTGGGCTTCCTTTAGGAGAGAGTACCTTGGGGAACCTTCTTTACATATCTAATGGACTATGAAGCACTTGCATCTTGTGGTATTTTTTCATCATTGGTCTGCGAGCCTTCAGTGTACTTTGTTCAACTTTGTAGTTCCAAGGAGCTACAGAGTCCTTTGTTTGAACCTCCTCGAGAGAGAGTACCTATGGACTCCTTTTATTTCTTTGATCTTTTAAGCTTGATAGATTGTAGTTTTCTTCCTCGATGGTTTCAGTATACATTTCTAAACTCTTTCATCTACTTTACCAAACACTCATTGACACTCGTGCTCACTAAAGTGGTGGAAAAATGTATAGGAGCAAATTTGCAATCCTTGTGTAAATTCCCCTTTTGCATCCTTCCACCTTGGAAAATAAAACCTGAATGTGAAATTCTACATCACCCACCTACCTTCCTTCCACTTGGAATTTTTCCTATGTGTCAGTTCGAGAATATTTTTTAGGGACACGATCATGGCATGTGGACATCTACATGATGCACTACCATCTGTAATAGATTCCTACCTCTAATGTCCATAGGGACATTATGTTCTCCATTGGGTATGAAGCATAATGCCTCTATGTTGACCAACTAACTTGAAAATGGCTCTTTCCCTCCTAATCTTCCTTCAAATGCATAATTTTGACTATGAATCCATCTCTTTAGCATCTCTTTGGCATTCTTCTACAGTCTTTCTAGCAAGTCACTTGATCTTTTAGCAGTCCATATAATCTCTTGAGCATTATAGCAGCTTGTTACTCAATAAACTTCATTTGTACGTGTTGCGCTACCATAGAAGCTATGAGTTTGGATTATTGCAAGACCTCCCTTCATCATTTTCATGATCGTGTTGACTTTTCCAAGCTCGTTGTCTTACATTTTCCCTTCATTATCCTTGAGAGACTTTGGGTGGAGGTGGCATTAAATAACTTTCCTTTCTTGTTGTGGTTTGTTATATTGGCATTGTTCCTTTTATCGTGTTCAGTACTCTCCTTTAGATATTTTCTTTATCATATTTTCTACTTCATGGCTTTCTTGTCTATTTGTGGAAGTGGAAACACCAAAGTGAGGGTTTGACTGAGGAAAACCCCTATATAACCCAACATTTTCCATATCTTGATTGTGTGTAGGTGAACATGTGTGTGGTGCTCGCTGGCAAACTGGAGCCTGAGTGAGTTGAACTTTGTCACCCTTACTTTCATCTACCTTCTTTACCATTTATATAGTTATTTCTCATACTTTAAAATTTTGTTCATTTCATTAAAATTTGTCACCTAGGCAGTTAGTAGGTTCTCTCATTTTCCACATTGTATTTTTCACTTTCTCACCATATAGATGTGAGTGCACCAGAGAGATTCCAATGTGTCGTACTATTGTCCTTGGCCCATGCTACCATCCTCAGGCAGAGAATTTTTTGAGGTGTAGTTCAGATTCTAGAAATTGGCTCATCTAGCCCCATTTAGGTTTTGGGATATGTAGAGTGAGAGAAGCACTCTAGATTTCTCTCCATTCTCTATCCTTGTCTTAAACACATTTTAGCTTGAGATAAGATAGGTCAGCCCTCCGCTCTTGGCTCTCTGTGACCTAGAGCCTTGGTTTGGTTGGTCCCCCTACCTTACACTATCTAATAGTTGTGATTTCTTTATGACAATCCAAATGAGTTCCTTTTATTGATTATGTAAGTATGTGTTGATTGGGATGTTCAGTTATGATAGGTTAATGGTTATTTATTGCCACACTTCCTTGATCACTTAAAAGGAAACATCAATTAACAAGTGAAAAAGAAAACATGACACCACAACACAAGAACATTGTAACATCACGCATCAACATCATGCTAACACACAGATCATGCCATCACACCCATGGAACTCCAAAATCTTTCAACTGCTCTTATACCAAATGTTGGTAAAATGCATGAAACTTTCATTGATCAATATTTGAAATTACATCTATATTTATAGAAAGGAGGTTTAGCTAATTGCTTGAGTACGGACAATTAAGTAACTAATATAATCAGTTACAATGTAATACACCAATAGAATCATATCTCTTTTTGTAGGCACATAAAAATGACCTAGGTTTGCAAGTTTTATTTTTCCACTATTTCTTGCTAGCATAATTAAGACATTTTAATTATGTCCTTGGTCCACTTCTATCTATTAATTAAATAAGTCATAATTATTTAGTTAATTCATGTCCTCCTTATTCCTCTTGATTATTAAATAAATAAATGGATATCTTATTTATTTAACACATTGCTAATTGTCTAAACTCCTCTTATTAATTAAATAAATTTCTTAATTTATTTAATTATCTTTGCCCAATTATGTTCTCTTGATTATTAAATAAATAAATTTTATTTAGTTATATAATACATCACAAATTTTGAAAATTCTTCTCATAATTAAATAAATTCCTTAAATTATTTAATTATTGGTCATCCTCTCTAATTAAATAATTATTTTTATTATTTAATTAGTTCACTTCACATTTCCCTCTTTAGTAAATAATTTGAATTAATTATTTACTGTCATGTGGTCCCATCCTTTTGAATTGAATTAATTTTTAATTCAAAATAGTCTTATTCCTTAAAAAATCAAATTAATTGCTATTATTATTTGATTTTCCAGCCACCTCTTTTTTTGTGCCAATCTTATCTCTTTTCACATGCATTAATCACCCTTGATTTTATTTTATAAAAATCAATCTTGTCCACTCATTTTTAATTTGCCCTAATTTTTCCCTAACCATAATTGTGAGTTGTCAAATTCAATCTTGTCCATTGATTCTAGGGCATTTTCCATTCTTTAATCTTGGCCATTCACTCAAAGTTGTATTTTCTATAAAATGGCAATTTTGGTCTCATTTTATCATCTCATGCTAGCTATCTTGATCTCATGCAATCTTGTTTTAGGAAACCTTAGGCTATCTTGCACTATTGTCATACTTTCACAATTTTGTTATTATTGTTATTTTGTAATAGTCATATTAGCATTTCATTTTACATAGTTTAGACATAGTTTCATGCTCACTAGTTGCACATTAGCATAGTATTTGTATGTTATTATATCAAATCCTTCAATATTTACTTAGGTCGTTTCATTTTCATTAGTTTTCTCATCAAAAATTTGAAGGCAACATCATATTTGTAGAAAATTGAGAAGGTCTAATGGAGGTCAGCCATGGAGATTGAAGGCATTTGGTGAGATCTTTCATGTTGTTTTCATGTTTTTCCTTTTCACTTCATTACTACTTTGGGTTTTTATATTTATGCATTTTATTTTCTAACCCTAGGATAATTTCCCTTAGTTACACTTTCTATGGTAGCAACACAATAGTCTCTTGTGTGATTTTATTTAACTTTACACTTGGGGGGAAAGGATATCTAGTAATCCACTTGAGGATCATGTCTTAATCTATTATTTCCTTAAAATTTGTAGACATGCAAAATTTACATTCTGCATTTGACCAAGTCCATTCATCAACTGAACTAGATGTTGCATTAGGTCCATTCATCACCTTTAAACCATTCATTAAATAATCTCATTTATCAAATAAACATTATCATTCAACCTTCATCTTGCATCATCCATTTAATTAAATAAATCAGGACTTTATTTAAATCAAATCCAAATCATACATTTTCCATCCTTTTCTGATTTTAATAAATCAATTATTTAAGTCCAAAATGTCAACTCATATAATCAGCATTAATCAGCATGATCATCATCTAATCCTAATCTAATACTAATCACATCCCACTTGCATTATCTAGACCTAGCCACTTGCACAATAAATCAATTTTATTGATTTATTAAAACCTCATTTTCTCTCAACATGACAAGTCAAACAGGGCATTTATTGCTCTTCTTTCTTGTCCCCCTCTCAAAATTTATTGCAAATTTGAATTTAAAATTTCCCCCTCTTGGACACTCTTCCCAAATCTTGCACACACATTAACTAATCACATGATGACAAGTGTCCTCAATTCATTGGCTTGATTTTGATCCCACATTGGTCCCTCTTCAACATTCAACATTTTGAAAATCTTTAAATACAAGCATCATCCTCAAGCAAATCCTTCACAATCTCCACAATCTCTTGCAAGGTCACTCTCTTCATTTGAGATTTGATCTTGTTCATCATCAATCCATCATCTCCATTTGCATTTTTATCATTTGAGCTTTGATCAAGGATTGGGAAAGGGTCACTAGCACATGTGACACCAATCCAACTATGGAATAAGTAACTTGTGATTGCTTTCATGATGCTTGTAGCTTTCTTTCATCCTTTTGATGCATGTTTTAAGCACTTTGCAAGGTATTTCATAGGAGTGTTCTTGAAGGATTTGTAGGTGCTAACCCTTGTTTGAGTTTAGTATTTGCAGATTTTTAAAGGCACTCACATTTGGCGCTAGAAGGAGGGCTTTATATGATCATACATCTTGCCATCTTAAGCTAACAAATCTACTTTATATAACTATTGGATGTTTGAACTTTATGTGATGTAAATTTTAACTGAGATTCAATGCAATTTTTTTTGAGATTCAATGCAACCATCCTTGCCTGTTGTAGAAATCGTCAGTTATAGCTTTTGCAGATACCCAATCCACCATTAAATAATTTCTGTGCTATTTCAGACAAATCTGCCATCAGTAAAATAAACTTCAGACTGATTTTATGGATGAAAAATGACACGATCTGAAGTTAATCTATCTGCACATGTAAGTATTCACAGCCTAGAGGAATTATGGGAAGTTGCAGGTAACGCCTCTCCATGTTCTTAAGTGTCTCTAGATATCCACGTTTCATGATCTATATTTGTCTATTTGTTGATTTGTGCTATTAATGGTGGGTACGCCATTTTTTTTGGTTCAATACATTTGAGATTTCTGAAGGTTTTTTTAGGCATCACCATTATATCACATTTACTGCTAAAGTCTTTTTATCATATATTTTGTGTGCAACTATTATGGTGTCAGCTGCGTGTGTTTCTTTTTCTTTTTTTAAAGCTAATGGTGGCATCGATGGCTGTCCATGAAACTACATTAATTTGGAAAATTTTCATCCTGTAGTCAAAATCCATCATTGCTTAAACTTGCCTAAATCCCATGAATTTTCGTATGGCCATGTGCAATAATATTCCTCTAAATCCACCACTAATCACTTATTTCCCATCTGCTTGGCGAAACTTCTTGATTGGTCTGATATATTTAATAGTTGGATTGCTCATCATAAAGCTGAACTAGCACCAAATCGATTGCCCATCGTATTTTTAGAAGTTCTGGGGGAAGGCGTGTGTTTTGCAGATTACTCTCACTCATCAATATCGATTCTCTTCTCACTAATGTTGTTGCTTTCCTCTCACTAAGATCACTTTTTTTGACATTAAATAGTTTACCTGAGCACATGATTAACTTGACAAAATGTAGTAATGAACTGTGCATAGCATAGGACAGCAGATTCAATATTTTCTGTAAAAGCATTTGGCGCCCACTATCTTTCAAAATTTTGGGCAATCTGGTTTCAGGATTTTCCAGTCTGACAATGACAGCAACGTCCACTTTCAATTCTCTGACATGCATTTTCTCAAAGCTTCATATACAACATTTTCATTCCTTATTGAGGCGGCATGTAGAACAGTTCACGTGTCTTATCTAGGTGCTGGCTATTCTGTCAACAGTTCCCGTGCCTTACCTTTGCTTCACATTTTTTATATAGCCATTCTGTCAATGGTTCATGCGCCTTGTCTATGTTTCCATGAGACATTCTGTCAACACTGGTACATTAGAATCATCAACATCATGATGAGACTTAACCCTTCGTTGTACATGCTTGAACTAGCAAAGCAAGGGGCCAAGTTGCCTTCGGATTTTGATATGAGCACTATAGTGGAGACATCTTTTCCACCAATCTCATCCACCATCCCCATTTCATCTACACCTCCATCCCAAAACGTCACGCAAAACATACCAAAAATCACGACATCGATTGCTCCAACTCAACCAAATGAAAACAAGGGAAACACATTTCTCAATGAACTTCAATCACATCCCCTTGTGAATAACCAAAACTTGGACGCAAACACCACAGTGGAACAAAACACCCTCCAAAATTCATTACACCAAAATGTTCCTCTCAATTTACATTATGACCTATCATCAACATCATTTCATGGAGCATCACAAACACCTCTTCTCACGAATTCACAAAAAGAGGGAGACATATTCGGACCAGGGGGCATTTTTAACACTACAACACTCTCGCAAGGATTCACCCCCCTCACATTTCCACCTATCCCACCACTATCATTATCATCCACATCACTCCTTGGCTTGGGGTTGCCTCCCCTACCAAGCATCAATCAAACCGCTATCCCAACCATGAATCAAAACATTTTGCCAAACACTCAAAACTTATTGTTGACATCACAAATGACAAACACGCAAGCAATGGCAACATCATCAAACACCCCCACAACATTGCAAAACATGGTCTCTCAAGGGCTAATCACATCAACGACGCCACTTACCACGTCAACAACACCATCCACCAATCACGCAATCAACATGACAACACCATCTACCAACCAAATGATCAACACAACATCATCATTCACCACCACCACAAACGCCATTCCAAATCCACCACCACCCCCACCGCCACCAACATTCCCCACATCAAACCAATTCGACGCAACATTGCAAGCTGCTTTCCAAAGAGGCTATCAACAAGTGCAAAAACAAAAAGCTGTGCAACAAGCCGCTCAAGCTGTGCAAGCTGCCAAAACCGCACAAGCTGCATTACAAGCACAACAAGCACAACAAGCCAAAGCTTTATTGCAACAACAACAACAACAAGCCGCCCAAGCCGCACAAGCATTGCAAGCACAAAGAGTCGCTCAAGCAATACTTTTATTGCAACAACAAACCGCACAAGCGCAAGCCCAAGCACAAGCTCAAGCGCAAGCCCAAGCTCAAGCACAAGCACAAGCACAAGAACAACTTCTTGCACAAGCAGCGCAATGGCAAGCATATCAGCAAGCATTAAAGCAATACCAAGAGCAACAAGAAGCAGCAGAATTGGCAGCCCAACAACAAGCGTTGTGGGAACAAGAACAAGAAGAACAACAAGCGTTGTTAGAACAACAACAAAGCCTTAGCGGCTAATGAGAAGCAAGTGTTGTTAGAACAGCAACAAGTACAACAACAAGCAAAAATCCTAGCGCAACAACAACAAGAGCAACAACAAGCATTGTTCATCCAGAAGCAAGTAGAAGCCTACTTCGCCCGCCACAACATACCGATACCATTGAACAATGCGCAAACCAACCCATCCATCCAAACCAACCCATCCATCCAAACCACGATTGCAACACCCCAAAACACATTCATCCCACCCCACGATCCTCGAATGATGTAATGACACGTTCAGTTGCTCTCACCGGCAATGCCGATCTTCAATCAGGCCGAACAACCAAAACACCAAGCAACTTGTGTCCTTATCCATTCGATAGGAGCCTAGTAATGAAACCATTTCCGAAGGGATTTGAAATCCCTAAATTTGACAAATATCGAGGGACGGGAAACCCTGAAGATCACATCACGGAATTCCAGGTTCATTGTATGGAGGTTGCATATGACGATACTTATCTGATGCGGCTATTCCCTAGGAGCTTAGCAGGCAATGCCATAGAATGGTTCTCTCGCTTCCCTTCAGGCATTAGGACATTCGAAGAAATTAGAGACGCATTCATTAGAAACTACGCATGTAACATTACAATGGATGTTAGTCTCGAAGAACTCTACGCTCTGAAACAAGGAAAGAATGAATCTTTCGCTTCATTCCTTCAACGATGGCGATCCAAGGCCAATCGGAGCAAATGGACCATGCCAGAAGAACAACAAGTCTGCACAATCATAGCCAATCTTGAAAGTCGTCTATCATTCCACCTGAAGGTTCAGGGAATCACCACCTATGATCAATTGATCTCCAAGGCGCTTAGCATCGAAAGAGCCCTTGCAACCCAACCCATCGAATCAACATCATATCAAGAATCACAAAACAATCGCCCACCATCAAATTACAATGATAAACCTCGTACATGGGCAAGAAACAAGAACATCACTAATGATGGCGTCGTCGATGCCAAGGTGGTCATTAGTGGTCCATGCCAAAATACACCCGCACCGCAAATCCAACCATAATGCCAAAACACTCATCACACAACATACCAACCCAATAATCCCACCATCAATAACGTCAATGACCAAAGAGGACCACCTCAACACAAACTTACCCCAATGAAATACACTACTTTGGGAACCATGAGGACATCATGAAAAACAATCGCTGAAAAACTCTATTAAGCTCCCCGTTTGAGAATTATCGTCAAACCTCCCTTGGTACAATGAAAATCAGCCCATGTGAGTTCCTGAATCCAAAGGTCTACACAACTCTTCTTATGGGGCCTCAGGAGCATTCAAGATCACCATCGACAAAGAATCGCCAAGTGTGGAACACCTACGAATCGGGAATCCAAAGTGCAAATCATGTGACAAAGGGAATAACAAGGATAAAGAAGGCAATGTAAATCATGTATAGCGCAGCAGAGTTGTTACCAACCTCAATAATAGTCATCACCATCAAAACTGAAAGGCTGGTCACCCTGAAGCGGCAAAGATCACCAGAGGTCATCCCAACCGAATGACCCATCAGGCAGCTACAATGTGATAGGTAACTCAAGAGCTACCAGGCACATCTCCATTTAAAAATCGGCCCATAAAAATATCCTCGAAGCATTAGCCTCATCCTACGGTCGGGACGCAGAACAGAACAATTCAAACTATGGTCCGGAAGCATCGCGCGCTAACATTCCAGGCCATGGCATCTCGCAATGGCAGAGGTCATTGTGAACAAAGCAAAATCAAAAGGGTCTTGGTGGATGGAGGTGCAGGTTTGAACATTTGTTCTTTTAATCTCATCAAGCAATTAAAGATATCAGAAGATTCCATTGATAAAGGGAAGGGCATCACAATCAAAGCATATGATGACTAAGAAAGAGTGTCTCAGGGAACAATTAAGCTCCCTATC